>PVJD01007425.1:0-86069 GCA_004026545.1 Mormoops blainvillei
ACACACACACACACACACACACACACACACAAAGTGAAAAAAATTTTTAGAATGTGATATTTAAAAAATGAAAAGGTTATCATGGGGAACATCAGAATCTTTATTGGGCTTCTTTACTTGTTTTTTATTGTGGTTTTTCTTGTATTACATGAGGGGAGAACCTTTCGGGGCTGGGCCCTAATCCGGCCCCCACAGCCGCAAGGAACTCTTTGCCCAGAATCATGCTGCAGGTGTTTTGGCTGAAGCACCCAGGCCCCCTGGATAGGGCGCTTCATCAGCTGGTGGCCCTGGCTGAAAGTCCCCCACAGCCAGAGTCCTGGGACTGGGCTGGGGGTCAAAGGGACCCCAGTCGTCCAGGAGCCCCAGGCTCTGCTCCTCCGCCATCCCATGAGAATGATGTGACCAAAGTACTGTGCTCCTATTCCTGCAGGTGGTCTCACGTTCTCGAGGCTCTGTCCCCAGGGCAAGGTATACGCTTGCACAAGATGTATGTGTGGGCTTGCCTGAAGTAGAGGAGATTCGGCCAACTCCAAGACTATTTCCAAATCTAAGTTTGATGAGGCAAGTACCTAAAGTGAATCCAAAGGAATTCTTTGTGAATTCCTTTGAGGAATTCTATGAGATGCTGATTGGTGGGTTTTCATCTGGACAATCAAGAAAGGCTTCCTGAAGGAGGTAAAATTTGAACTGTGCCTTGAGCAGAACTTAACAGGAAAAAGAAAGTAGATAGAGTGGCCCCATTCACTCTTCCACATTCTGGTCCTTGACCCCAGCAAACCGGGCTCTGCCCCAGGAGCCTTCTGCAGCCTTCAGGGGACAGAGGGCTTCGGGAGTGGCCTGGGAAGGAGGCAGAGGATTCCCACCCCTCACTGCCTTTGCAGAGTAAGTATCAGCCCCACAACTGAACGTCCACCTCTGGGTCTGCTGGGTCCTGTCCTGTCTTCTCTGACCTGGCTTTGAGGTGCCCAGTCTTCTTCAGAAGCCCCTGCGACCACCCTCAACGCTTCACAGCTCCAAGTGAAAATGGGGGAAAGGCCTTTAGGCCTTCCGTGTTGGACAGTGGGGCCAATGTCTCAACCTGGAATTGCGTCAGAAAGACCTGGACAGCTTAAAACAATCCAGAGTCCAGGACCCCGCCCCTGCACCTTCAGAATCTGACTATTCCCGGGTGGGAGAGCCAGCCAGGACTGAGAGCCTTGGCCAGTGCCCAAAGGGAGGGGAGAGAGGAAGGGAGACAGGACAGAAAGGAGGGGGCGGGGCGAGACAGCTGCCCAGGGAAAAAGCCGAGAGGCTCTGGAACAGGTGGAGGACAAGACCCAGCCTAAAAGGAGCTCTGTGGAAAACAAATGTTCACAGAGCAGCATTAAATCCTGCCTCTGTTCCCCAGGCTCAGGGGGTGGGACCAGGGACAACTGTTCACCATCAACAGAGAGAGAAAGGCACAAAGACCCCCAAGGAGGGCCTCCTGCTCTCTTCCATAGTCAGTGGCTCTATGAGAGCCAAGACTTTTACCTCTTTTGTTCACTACTGACTCCCTAGAGCCTGGCACATAGTAGATGCTCAATAAAGAACTGGTGAATGAACTTTACCAGGCCTTTTCCTCTGTCAAGACTGTCCCGGTGTCCTCAGTCTGTGGGTCCCTTGTGCAGAGCAGGGGTTAACATGGCGGTGCCAAGGAGAACTTTGGGAAGGGAGGGGAGCAGGATGTTTGGTTTGGGTTCCCTCCCTATCCTCCCACCAACTCCACTTCCTCAGGATTTCGGAACTGGACGAAAGGGAGGGTGTGCAGTGAGCTGCACAGAGCTGCCCTTCCAAAATCAGAAGGTTGGAGGAGAGAGGAGAAGACGACGGAGAGGAGGAGGGAGGACAGTAGGAGATAAACAAGCAGAGAGGAGAGGAGTATGCTGGGAACCCACAGTAGCTTCCGGCAGACTGCAGGGTGTGGGGTCTGTCCAGAGACAAAGGGGAGAGGTTAGGGAAAGCCCCCACATGGCCACTGAGCTCCCTAATCTCGTTCTAGCCACCGTACTCCCTACACGAGGGACTTTCAGAGTGGGGTAAGGGATGTGTGGAGAGGAAGTGGGGAAGGAAAAGAAAGCGTCGCTCTCCATTTGAGTAGCAGTGGGCAATCTCCCTTCTTCAGTGTGTCCACTCAGTAAGAGATGACTGTGTTATAATGACAGGACAGTCTTGCTGTCACTGTGGATGCCTGCTTTAGAAAGCGGAGTGGGCTTGGGGCTCAACCACATGTGTGTGAGTGTGCATACCAATGCAGACGTGAACCTGGCTTGGGTGTGTTCACAGGTGCTGACACAGCCTCTGGAGAATGCGGTACCTGCAGGCACAGGCCTGGAAGCAGTTTCCTCAGGTCACAGCTGAGTGTGTGTTTAAGCTCTGTTTAAATTGTTTGTGTATCCTAAGCAAGGAACACAATGTGCCAGGCCCTCTGGCCAGGGGTTCATTTTAAAGCCACCTTGAGTGATCACTTTGGCCTCTCCATTCCAGGTTTTGTGAGCCCCCCAACCCACACCGTCAGCAAGGGCCTTGAACCCCAAAGAATTACAGGGTTGGGTGCTGCCCTTAACATTTCTCCCAGAGCCCCAGGCCTGCCTGAGCACTGGGAGGTGTTTTCGGTGGAGTCACATGCAGCCCCTCTCACCTATGAGATCCGGTTGCAGGCTTGGGTGTGTGTCCGGTAGTGTTGGTAAGCTCAGGGCTGGCCCTGGGGCAGTGAGGAGGGGAGGGGACAGATCACAGAAGTGGTGGTGACCTGAGGCAACCCTGGGCTGCCCCTGGAACCCTCCAGCAGACTAGTGGCAGGCTGCAGTTAACCTCTGCTTACCCAGGCATTTAACTGCCTACCCAGGCTGCAGTTAACCTCTGCCTACCCATGATTCTACCGGTCATGAATACCTCCCGCCCTGTTTCTACCAGCTACCACACCTCCTCCCCCAGGAGTGGCTGTAGGAGTGGAGACAGGTGAAGGGCATTACTGAACAGGTTTTCTTCCTGCTGATTCTTCCAACTCTCTGCTTATTGGAGGGATAGCCTCCAAATCACATACCCTCAGGGGACATGTGGGCCCAAGCTGACACCCATTTCCGAGTGGCCATGGTCGTTGCCTCATTGCTGCACAGCCCCCATCTAAACCCCCCTCACCCACCCTTCTAATAGGAGGCGGTTCCTGCCTGTCATGCCATCACCACTGAGCTCCAGTGCCCAGCACAGAGCCTTCCTGGCACCCTCTGTTGCAGACGGATTAAGAAGAATGGCCTCTTTGAACCCCTCCTGCTCCCCCATTCCTCCCCATCTCTCACTGAAGATTCAGTCTCAGCAGGTTTGGGTGAGGCCTACGATCACTAAAAGCATCTGGGTGGGTCTGCAATCCCGCTGGCCCAGCCACCTTCACACTGGGGCACTGTTGTCCCAAGGCCATCCTCTGTGGTATTTGCATTCCAGAGAGTGTGGATAGCTGAGAGTCGAATTTCAGACAGTGAAATGCTGTGGTATAAACCTGCACTCAAGTTCGAATTCCCAACCTTGACCTCGGGCACGTTGCTTAACCTCCTCCGGCCTCAGTGTGCTCATCTAGAAGGTGAGATGGTAGGGCTCTTAAGGGTAGTGTGCTCTCTGCCGTGGGAGCACCGTGGTGGGGCCCAGGGTCAGTCAGACAGAGCGGAGGATAAGGGCCCATGCCCGGGATCAAGGTCGTGACCCCTATCTTGGCCTGGCCCTCCATTAAGAGGCCAGCATAGTCCAGGTCTAGCCAGTGGGAGTGTGGCAAAGGGTGGGCTGGTGTCTGTGCCCCTGGAGGCCAGTTTTGCAGCACTGACCCCTGTCCTGTGCCCTCTCCGGGATCATATTTGTGCTGCTCTGACTTCTAAGAATTTAGACAGGCCTCCTCATGGGAACAAAACTCAGTTCAGTTCTCCACTAAAACCATCTCCTCCACTGAAGCTCTTCGCACAGTTGTTGGATTCCAACAAATCCAGGTTTGAATCTCCATTTCACCACCTACTGGCAGAACAACATTGAACAAACTTTGGCCCTTAGAGCCTCAGTTTCTTCATCAGTAAAGTAGGGAGAGCCATCTCTGTTATGTAGCCTTGTGGAGAAGATTAAATTAATTTGATCATCTAGTTAATTGACTTTCACTGAGCACCTACGATGTGCCAGGCATTGGTGATGTAGCTGTAAACACAAGAGAGACAGACGAGGACACGCTAGTGGGGCCTTCAGATGGACATTAACCATCTGAAGTGGTTAATAACAGTGACTCCGATGTCTATGTGACCGAATGCGTTGAGTGTTATGTAAGAAAATTGTTCTTGAGGAAGTCGTGTGAGCTTGGTTTTGAAGGATGACTTGATGTGATCTACTTCAGAATCGAAAACACTACAGATTGTCAACACACTATTATTTTAGATAACACCAAGAAAGAAAATCTTCGCCAATTAACCATGACTCCAAGCCTTCTTACCCTTAGAAATGTTATTTTGTGTTCACTGAAAGAGTCCTTTTAGACTTTTCTTCAACCCCAGAGGAGTTTCCTATCTCCCACCCAATTTACCACAAAGAAGGGTCTGTAATGGCAGAGATCAGAATAGGATGAAATCCATAAGACACCCACCTTGTCCTGCAGCAGCTTGCCCGGTGAGAATCCCTGGAGTTGGTGGCGCAAAGGTTCCCAGGCTCTGTCTCCACAGAAAGGGAGACAGGACGAGAGGGCCATGTGGATAGGGCAGAGAAGGGCAGGACGGGTGGGCACAGGGTCCTGGCTAACGCTCACTGCTGGGCACAGATTCTGGTTGATGGCAGAGTGGTCAGGAGGAAAAGAATCAAATGCCAAACTGGGGGGTTTGTCAGACACCATAGTGTGTAAAATGCCTCCTATTGTCAAAGATTTAATAGACAAGTCTTACCCAGAAGCACAGAGCACCCTTAGTTTTCAGATCTTGGTTTCTAGATCCCACTCTTTACTAAAAGGAACCAGGGCATTTCAGGGAAACAGCCAATTCCAGGACTGCCTCCAGAGAGTACAAAATGGCCCTGGGACATCTTATTGTGCCAGAACGTGACAATGTGCTAACTATATATATAAATAAATAATAGGGACTTGTCAACAGGGATGAGAGCCAAACAAAGTGAATACGGTAAAAAGCTAACACTTGGGGAACCTGAGTGAAGGGAATATAGGAACTATTGATACTGTTTTTTTGCCACTTCTTTGTAGCCTGAAATTATTTCAGAGTAAAAAGTTGGTTTTTCTAAGCGAGTATCTTAAAATTAATAAAATACAGTAAATGAACTGGGGAAAGATGTCATGAGCATACCAGGAAGAAACACCTGTGTGTGCGAAAGCCCTGAGCCTGGACAAGCATATTTTTTTGAAAACCAAAAATCAAAGAAAGCCCCAGTGCTGGGGGCAGAGTGGCTGGGAGCACAGCGAGCTGGGAGGTGGGCAGGGGCCGGGCGGTACTGAAGGTTTGGGTCCTGGTGATGACAGCAGGAAGGAGCCATCAAAATGCTTTAAGCAGTGGGTGGGGAGAATGCAGCCTTATTTGTGTTCATCGCTCTGGCCCTTGGCTGACCCTCAATAAACAGTGGCCATTAATAATGCCTTGTCTGCTCCACTCTCTGCTGTCTCTTCCCCGAGGGACCTTTTAGCTCAATGGAGTTGACAGCAGGTGGCCTGATACCCACAGGCTGCCAGGTTGACCTCTACTGCATCCAAGCCCAGCTCCATCTTTTCCCTCCTCACCCAACTCAGCCCAGATCTCTGTGCACCTTCTCCACCAGCTTCCTTCTATCTGTCTTGGTTTCTAGTCTGGGGGTCCCAGAGCTCAGAGGAGCCTGGAGGAGTGCGAGTTCAAGGTGAATGAATGGGCTGTTTGATGGGAATCTCCCAGGGCAACATCTAGGCTTGGTACAGCTGGAGCGGCTATGGGCTTCCTTTTTTCCAGATGAATCACCGCCCTGTGTGTCTGTGGCTGTGGGTGCCCTCCCTCTGATGTGTCTGGGGCCTTGTGGTAAGAGAGGGCTGGCTCTGCGCACCAAGCAGCTCCTCTTGTGACTGGCATTCGCTGCGGTGCACTGTGCCAGGCACCCTGCGAGGTGTTACTGTGCCTCCTCAGCCAACCCCATGAGGGAACACACCACTATGTCGCTTTTGCAGAAGAGCAAACTGAGGCTTGAAAGGTTTACTGACATGTTCAAATTCACACAGCTGGCCCAACGATCCAGGCCCTCTGACCCCTGAAGCCTGCACCTCTGCCCCCAGAGCCACCCTGCCTCTTCTGGTGGCCTGTGAGCATCAGCATTATGGGAACCCGGGACACTTGGACAGCAAGCTGAGCCTAACCGAGGGCCCAGGAAGGGGGAAGGGGTTCGTTGGATGCCCTCGGCAAGCTCTGGTTTGCTGAGGCTGATTGCCATGGGAACCACACAGTTTGGGGGAGAGTGAGGTCAGCACAGCAGGATCTTCTGAACCACCGGATGAACAGGCCATACATGTACTCTGTGGTGAACTCCTTCCGGCATCCTCTGAGGCTCCACGTGGTCACCAGGAGCGGCTGTGCAGGGTAAGGGTGAGGGCAAGGGTTCCCCGTGTAAGCCAGGCCAGGAGGCCCTGGCCCTGCTGCGAACCCTCACCTGGGCGCTCACCCCAGCACTGCCTCGGAGCCTAGCTCACCGGGAACACCCAGCACATCTGCTCTCAGCTCCCAGATCCCAGCTAGGTGAAAACCAGGAAAGAGCACAGATCTGGGGCCAGAAGGAGTTCATCGATTTTATTTATTCATTCTTTTACTAGATATTTATTGCTTGCCCATGATACACCAGTCACTGCATTAGGTGCTGTGACCCGGGGTTATAGCTGGAAGCCAGCGGGCACCACATGCGTGCAGCTGCCCTTCCAGTGGGCAGGAATTCCGCACCCGGTGCTTGCAGTGTCACAGTGGGCAAGTCCTTTTCCCTTTCTGAGTTCATCTGCAGAATGGGGCTCATAACACCCACATTGCAGGGATGCGGGTGGTGTGGATGAGACAGTATACTTGAAGCTTATTAGGTACCTGCATACATAGCACACAGTACAGCTAAACATGCAGTTATGACATAAATGTCTGTAGGCTGCTCACCTTTCCCTTCAGCCTCAGAAGGAGGCAGGCGATGATAAAATTCACAAATGAGGAGCCCCAGGCTCTGGGCCCGGGGGGCACTGCGAGGCAAAAATCTCAATACTGACCCCATTGGAGAGACAGGCTTTTCCATCACGGAGCACGGGCTTCAGTTTGCCCATTCGTAATGGGCGGGGGCGGTGATCCTCCAGCACTTACAAGAGGGAATGTACCTGAGCTGATGGGTAGCATCTCCGTAGATAGTTGACCACTCCATTCCACCACCTGTCCCACCCCTGGGACAGAAGAGCCCAAGGCCTCTCCCCCAGGCATAGTAAGACCCCAATCCCGGCCTTCCACTCTAGCCCAGCTAAGTTTTTGCTTCGATACAGACCTCAGCAGCTGTTGCTTTGATTCCAGCTTGATTTTCAAAGGGGGGGCTACTCTAACCAAGGAGAGCGCCCCCTCCTGATTCCCATCTAAGACTGCCTTCTCTGCTCCATACTTATCCCCTGTCAGCCCCAAGCTAGTATGCTTGGGCAGTGTGAAGCAAGAACTTGACCTTGTGACCCTCCCCACTACACACCAGCCTGTGCTCCCGGAAGGGCCAAGGACCTCAAAGTCAGCCCTAGAACCGCCACCCTCTGCAGCCTCAGCACAGGGCAGACTTGGGCAGGGACAGGAAGCTCCGCGAGGCGGATCGCAGATAAGAGCAGCATGCAGCCCAACCCATACGTAGGGAACCAGCAAAGCAGGAGGAAATCATGTGAGGATTTTGCATTTGATAGTTCAAAAAATACAGAGCTTCAGAGTAGCCATCACAGGAAAAAATCAAAATGTTGGAGGACTTCCTCACGCTTCTTTTGTATGTCCCAAGGGGGTGGAGATGGTCTCATCTTTTCAGAGTTTAGTGCCCCTAGAAGTCTTTCTGAAGCAAGACCTGGGAAATGGCAGTGGGGCACACAGTCTGTGGGCTCCCCTCAAGTCTGCCCCTGGAGAATAGAGAGGGAAGATGTTTTCCTATTGCCTCAGTATAACACCGAAGGAGGTTCGGTTGGAGGTGGTTCTAATGAGTTTTCCAGGGGTTTCTTCTTCCCTCTCCAATCTTGAATTTCCTTCACCTTGGCTGGGTGTCCGGGTGCATATTTATACGAGGACAGGGCTTACAGAGCACATCATAGCTGTCATTTGTTGGTGAGATTCTTTGTAGCAGGTCAGTGGGCTGGGAGGAGACTGGGGTGGGGACCTGCCAGTTTGGCAGAGGAACTGTAGAGATGAAGGAGCTCCCATCCCAGCTGGTCCCCGAGCTGGAAAATCTTTAATGAAGGATCCAGCCAAAGCAGAAAAGGACAGGCAGGCAAACATGCCCGGTAAACACATCCCTCTGTGAGGAAGTCGGAAAACACTTGGACAGCAGAGGGAAAGGATGGGAAGAGAGGAGAAGGGAGTCCAAGGGGGATGTCTGAGGATTTCCCTTTCCTTCTTTTCCTTCTTTCCTTCCCCCTTCCTTTCCCCTTCTTTCCTTCCTTCCTTCCTTCCTCCCCCCTTTCTTTCTTTTTCTTTCTCCTTTCTCTCTTTCTCTCTCTCTCTCTCTCTCTTTCTTTCTTTCTCTCTTTCTCTCTTTCTTTCTTCCTTTCTTCCTTTCTTTCTTTCTTGACTTCATTTTCAGGATTATTTTTAAATTCACAGCACAGTTGCACAGAAAGCACGTAGGTTTCCTGTGTACCCCTGCCCCCAGACACACACAGCCTCCCCACCATCAGTATCCCCACCAGAGTGATGCATTTGTTACTATTGATGAACCTGCACTGACACATCATTATCACCCAAAGTCCATAGTTTACATTAAGTTTCACGGTTAGTGTTGTACATTCTATGAGTGTGGACAAATATGTAATGATATGTGTCCACTATTATAGTATCAGAATAGTTTCACTGACCTGAAAATTCTCTGGGCTCTGCCTATTCACCCATCTGTCTCGCCTGAGCTTGGGCACCCAGTGATCTTTTCACCATCTCTAGTTTTGCCTACACAATGCCATGTAGCTAGAATCATACAGTATGCGGCCTTTTCAGATTGGTTTCTTTCACTTAATAATATACATTTAAGATTCCTCCATGCCTTTTTATGGTTTAATAGTTCATTTCTTTTTAGTGCTGCTTGATATTCAATTATCTGGATGTATCAAAGTTTGTTTATCCATTCCCTTACTAAAAGACTTCTTGGAAGCTCTCAAGTTTTGGCAATTATGAATAAAACTGTTATAAACATCTGTGTGCAGGTTTTTTGTGTGGACATAAGTTTCAGCTCTTTTGGGTAAATGCCAAGGAGTGTGATGGTTGGTTCATATGGGAAGAATATGCTTAATTTTGTCAGAAAGCACCAAATGGTGTTCCGAAGTGGGTGTACCTTTTTCCATCTCCACAAGCAATGAATGAGAGTTCCTGGTCTTCACATTCTTGTCGGCACTTGGTGTTGTCAGTGTTCCCAAATTTGCCCTTTCTAGTTGGTGTATAATGTCTCATTCTATTTTAATTTGCAATTCCCTAGTGACATGATGTGAAGAATCTTTTCACATGCTTATTTGTCATCCATATATCTTCTTCCGTGAGGTGTCTGTTCAGGTCTTTGGCCCATTATTTCACTGGGTTCTCCATGTTCTTATCGTTGAGTTTTAAGAGCTCTTTGTATGTTTTGGGTAATAGCCCTTTATCAGGTGTGTCCTTTTCAAATATTTTCTCCCAGTCTGTGGCTTCTCATTGCTTTTGAGTGGATGGTTCCAGCCCTTGATGGAACTAGATGTGATACAGGGTCTAGCAATTTCCATCCATTTCGGAACTCTTCTAATGGGCAGTCTTTGCTCCAGGCACTCCAGGGTGCCGTCAGAGATCTTGTCAGACCTGCACTGCGGTCTGATGCCCCACCCCCCCACCTCAGCCCCACCTAATCTGCATTCTCCCGATTTCTTTTCAGGGGCTGCTCACCACTAACACCAGTGCACACCTAACTCTGTCTCGGCATCTGCTTCCAACCCAATTGACCTGGCACTGGGGAGGAAAGACTCAGCGTGGTGGGACAGAGAGACGGGGGATGCCGATTTAAATCGGGACGTCAGAGAAGACCTACTGATAATGTCATCATGTTGGGCTAAAACCTGGAGCCAGGACAGCACTCAGTGGCAAAGGGCTCCGGGAGACGGAATGTTGGGTGCAAAGGCTCCTGTCAATGTAGCTGAGGCAGGGGGTAGCCAAGGAGTGGGAGGAGATAAGATTACAAAGCTTCGAAGATTGGGGTGGGGACACATCATGTAGGCCATAGTCAGAAGGTTGGATTCATTCCAGATGCAGTGGGAAGCCACTGGAGGGTTTTTCGTTTAGAAGTGACATGATTTGATTTGCATTTTTAAAAGCTTAAACTGGCTGCTAGGTGGAGAAAGGATTACAAAAGAGCAAGAGGGGAAGCAGGAGACCCGTTCAGCATTTTATTGCTCTGGTCAATGTAAATATCTCAGCCCAACAACTTCTCTCCCACAAAGGCCATCATGGTGGCCAGTGGCACAGAGTCCCACACATACTGCAAACACACCTCACAGACCCCCGCACTCTTAACCACCCACAGACCCTCCTGGACACAGGTTTACATGCATGCATCCATGTTCCTCAACATAAACAGAGGCATATAGTCTCACGCAAATATACGCCCATACATGGCACCAGTCGAGATGTTTTCATGCATATGCAAGCACACACCCCCATTTATACACTTCCTCACACATTTATGAGATATTTTCATGCACAGGCACATGCATACAGCTACACACATTTCTACACAGCTACACAGACCCACCATTTCCCGTTTTCCAAAGAGAAGCAGGTTTGAGCCGGGGGGGGGCTGGAAAAAAGGCGTTGGGGTTTTATGAGAGGAGGAGGTAAATTGCAAGCCTACTTAGTCACCGGAGAAAGAAAAAGCCCAAATGAATGCCTGCTTTACCCTAAACTGCACCTGATGGTTGGGTGCAGTTTATCAGCGAGACGGCGTTAAAGCCTTCATTCAGCAGGCTGGGGCCTCCCCCCATCCCCCCTCTGCAGTTCCTTTCCTCCCACCGCTAGCATTAATCAGCTCTCACTACACTTCTAATGACTCACAGGGCACAGGGGGAAGGGCGTGTGTATACTTTGGGCAAATCTGGACTCCTCAGAAAGGCCTTTTCAAGGCAGCTGGCTCCTCTGCAACAGCCCCTCCCTTCCAGCTCAGAGCCCCAACCACGGCAACAGCGAAGTGCCAGCCCAACGGGCCGCTCTTCAAACACACACCTTCAGAATTTTGCATATGGTGCCCCCGCTGCCAGCTGGAAGAGCTTTCTGATCCTTCCAGCCTCTGCTGAGGAGCCACCACCTCAGGCAGGTCTTCCGGGATTGTCCTGCCAGGCCACTCCAATTAGAGGTCCCTCCTGTGCTCCTCTCCATCTTAGCATGGGCTGCACTGCGCCGCACCCGCTGGGTAACATTTAACCTGTCTCTTCTTCAGTGTAGAGAGCATATCTGTTTTGCGCACTGCTGCCTGGCACATAGTAGGTGCTCAATAACTATTTCTTGAATAAATGAACGAATGAGAGTTGCTGCTCTGTACCAGTGAGACATTATTTTTGGAAAGGATTCCTTGCTCCCTCCACCTTCTTATTACTCCAGGGACCACTTGGTGATAACTAAGGCTCCAGCTTGCACCACAGGTTGCCTGTGGCCATTATTTCCCTTATACCTCTTCTATCTTCCACCGACTCTGGCATGTGTTGCGGGAATAACGTTGGGCTCCTAAGTTGGGGCCAGAGATAATGGGGAAGATTTGGAAAATGGGGTGACGGGGCGGAGAAATTCAAGTGCATATAAAATGGGGGACCCAAAAAACCAGAATTATCTTCTGGAGGGCGATCCCCTTGTAGTACAGGCTTCCTCTGCTAGGTTAAATGTTCTAGGACCCCATCTGTGTCAGTGTACCAGCTGGCATTGTTGTGAGAGGTGACGTTCAGCTTCAGTGATTTTTTTAAAGACTCTTTTAACACGTTTGCCCATTTCGCGATGAGTGATTTACGTGCGCACCTGCCCACACCAGGCGGAGTGTTCAGCAGTTTTTCACCCAAAACAGCATGACCCTGTGCCCCACCCTCCCTATTCACCCAATCTCCTCTTGAGCAACTCTTTTTGTTTCCCCAGATGGAAAATAGTTCTCAAAGGGAAACATTTTGCTGATGTGGAAGAGGTGAAACAAAAAATGGCAGAGGCACGAAAAGACATCAAAATCAATGAGTTCAAAAACTGTTTTAAGCAGTGGAAAAAAATGCCTCAATAGGTACATTGCATCAAGTGGAGAATACTTTGAAGGTGACTGAAGTTTAAACATGTAGGAATAAATACTCAATTTTTCTAAATAAATTCTGATTTTGGGGGGGCTCCCAATTGTACATAACTCCCCTATGGGGAAAAGGTGGTGAACATGGGAGAGAGAGGGAGCATTGTCTCTGTTGGCAGGGAGGATCAGGTCAGGCATTTGAGGATTGAAAAGAGCAAGAGATGGTCCCAGGAGAAAGACCTTGAACATCCTAGATAGGGCAAAGCAGTTTGCTGATTAAGGAAAGATGCCGCACTGCTGATGCGTCTGTGCTGTGCCAGGAGAGGTGGCTCAATGACTCAGGCCCCGGACAGTGCCGCTGGGGATGGACACAGGTCAAACAGGATCCTGGCCTTTCTGACTCCAGCAGAATTCTGCTTCCCTTCCTAAGGAGCAAAGAAATATGAAAACCAATATTTATCATTAAGTGAGTGTCTACTCTAGAGAAGACAAGGGCAACCTACTGCTACTTCCCTGGCCACACTGTGGCAGACATCACTAATCAATGCTAAGTGTACCCATCACCTCCAGGCAGGATGAGATGTCAGAATTCTTTTTAACACAGAGACCCAAGGAGCCATTATGGATCAGTTGGAGCTGACACATAAAGTGAATTCTTTTTGCCATCATTGGTCCTCTTAGTACCAAGTGCTTAATAAATCTCCTATTCAGTTCTCACAACAAATCCATGAGATAAAGATTAACTTTTATTTCCCAGATGAAGAGCAAAGAAGGGTCACTATAGTTACGTTCACATAGGCAGTAAGAATTGGGCTGCGAGCCCTGATCAGTGTGGCTCAGTTGGTTGGGCGTGTCCCGCAAAACAAAATGTCTCGATTCAATTCTGGGTCAGGGTTCATGCCTGGGTTGTGGGTTCAGTCCCCCGTCTGGGCACTTACAAGAGGTAACGGATCAACATTTCTCTCTCACATCAATGTTTCTCTCCCTCTCTTTCTCCCTTCCTTTCTCTCTAAAAATAAATAAATAAAATCTAAAAAAAAAAAAAGAGTAGGGCTGAGATTCAGACCCTGGTAGCTCTGTCTCCGGTGTCTACATATGCTCTTGCCAGTTTAGCAGGCATTTGTTGGGGTGTTTTTACCTGTCAGTCTCCAAACTTCCTATACCATTTGAGGTCCCCACAGGAAACAGGTCCCTACAACAGGGCAAGTGAGCACTATTTACCGAAGGTGGCCGATGTGAAGGGGAACCGAAAGGAATGGTGAAGACCCTGATGAGACAGGGAAGGAAATGACTGGAAGCTGGAGCCATAGCTGCAAAGGGAAGAAGCAAGGGGAACAAATCCCCCACCTCTCTCTTCCCACCCTCCAGTCACCCTCCAGCCTCCTCCACAGCTCTTCCTGTTGGAGAAACTCGACCGGAAGTCAGAGGCATGGGAGCTCATCTACTGCAGCCCACGCAGGTCAGCCCCTCGGACTTCAGACTCGAAGGGAAAGGATAGAAGGACAGAGTTCTACAGGAGGAAACTGAGAAGGCCCCCAGAGCGCTCCTTCCCTGTTTGGGAGCCTAGGATGAGAATTTTTCTTCCTGAGAAGTTTTTGTGGGCCAATGTGTTAAGTTTCTGTCTGAATCCAAAGGCCTGAGGACAAGGGAGGCCAATGGTGTGAGTCCCAGTCCAAGGGCAGGAGAAGACGAATGTCCCTGCTCAGCAGTCAAGCAGAGAGACAGACAATTCCTCTACCTTTTTGTTCTATTCAGGCCCTCAGCTGACTAGATGAGGCCCACCCACGCTGGGGAGGGCAATCTGCTTCTCACAGTCGACAGATCCAAATGCGAATCTTAACCAGAAACACCCTCACAGACATACCCAGAATAATGTTTGATCAAATATCTGGGCATCTTGCGGCCCAGCCAAGTTGAGACATAAATTAACCATCATCACACCACAGATGGTAGAGGGGAAGCGACAGCAAAGGCATCCTAAGCAGATTGCCCTGTGGCGTGACCTTGGCAGTGATGCTGACTACCTAGCATCGCTTCGATCCTGCGCCTTTTCTGAGCTGTGTCTCCAGACTTTCTGCGGATGCTGTGAGTGTCCTCAAATCCTTCCAACAAGTCTTTTCTCTACTTAAGAGTGTTCAAGTCCATTCTGCTCTTTGAAATAAGAACCCTGACTGGCACAACCACCCAGGACACATTGATGATGCATATGGTGGGGGGTGGTCCCCTGACAGGTGTACCGGCAATGCATCAGGGAGGATGCGTCTGAGCCACCCATCAAGGAGGGCATCAGAGCCTCTTGGTCCCCTTCTGAACGTCACATTTCTGCCATCCGCAAAACCAGGCAAGCTTGCTCTGAGGTCATCTGTGTTTTCAGCTGAGCTGCCTCTGGGGCACCCCAGGGTATTGAACCCTACTGTGTCTGCCCTAGTCCCATGCGTGACTTGCTTTTGAAGGCTGAAAAAGGACAGACTGCCCCAGCCCCAAAAAGGATCCTGTCACAACCCACGTACGGCTGCTCTGGAAGTTCACAGTCATGCAACAGATGCCCCTCCTGGAGGAATCCTCTGAGGGAAGGCGCCCCTACCTGCCCACCGCGGGGACACCCCCGCCTCCCCAGCAGCCTCCCTCTGCCAGAAGCCTGCAGCTACATGTGTTTACCTTGCCTGAGCTGCCCCACAGAGCACTCAGCTGGTCACCACCACCCCCCTCCAGCGCCCAGGATTCAGGATTCGGATGTTTCTCTGGATGTTCAATATTTGCTCAGGGAATTAGAAGAAAAGCAAAGCGGAAACCACTAGGGTGACGAGCTGGTGCCTGAGGTGACTGGACTACACCAGCCCCAGGGCAGGGGACTGGACGGCCTGGAGATACTCAGCCCCGGGGGGCAGCTTGAGGACAGGCAGGAAGGAGCCAAGTGGGGTGCACCTGGCCCCTCCCTACCCACACCCTCAGCCCCGCCCCGTCTGTGAACCCTTCGGCACCAGAGCCTGACCCTTCTGTGAGACCGATGCACAGGAACCAGAGACAGGGCTGGCGCTTCGCTGGGCTGCAGCGAGAACAGCGCATGCCTGTTCCCTGCCCTCCGGAGACCTGGGACTGTGGGGACACAGCCGGACAAGTGCCCTGGTTGAACGGCAGGTGGGTACAGGTGTGTTGCAGGGGTGCCTTGAATGAACGAGTTCCTCTTCCTGAGACCCCCACCCTCCTCCTCTTCTTCCAGCCCCTGTGGCTCCTGAGGACAAGCCTCTGACAAGGCTGGAGACAGATCCTGGGAGGTGATCTGCGGAGACTGGGACACTGCCTCCCTGCCTTGCCACTGACCCAGACACACTGGCTGCCTCTGCCCTAGGTGTCACTTGGCACTTAGGACAGAATGACCAGTTATTGGAGAACAGCCCCTTCCAAGGCCTACTGGGTGTGCACCTTCTCCCAGGATGGATTGCCAGCCCGATAGAGTCTGGCACCAAGTACAGCTTGGTGGTCTTTTCTGATGAAGCAGGGAAAAAGGCGCCAGCCCATGGTGAAGAACAAGAATGGAGGGAGGCACCGCCCCACGCTGTAGGGACCTCCTCATCTGTGTCTGGGTGACATGTCAGCCCCACCAGGCACAACCAGCCTACCCCTTGTCTGGGGCAGCTGAGCCAAGTAGCACCCACTGGGAACTCAGCTCCTGCTATCACAGTCTTCCCGGGCCCCAGACTGCCCAGGATAAGGGGATCTAACTAAGCTTTTGTGATCTTCTCTCCCCACCGGGCTCGGTGGGTCAGGAGAAAGGGACTGGGTGGATTGGGGCCAGCTGGGGCTAGGGGACCAAGTACAGGAGAGTCAGCCTTTCATCTTGTCTTTGTAAAGCCAACCTCCACATCACCGCCCCCCGCCCCGCCAACCCACCCAGCCCGAGGCTGGTTGGCATTGCACCATAAATCTCCAGGGTGCTGCAGCTGTGACTGGATTATTTATAGCTCCAGTCTTACATTTCTAACATGAAAACATCACACACAGGGAAAGGTAATGAAATCTCACCTCTCCTGCGTGTCCCTCACTCCAAACTGCAGGGTCTTCCAGAAGCCCTTGTGGCTGAAGAAGGGAAGAGAGAGGCCTGGGGCCCACTGTCCCTGCCACCCCCCTCTCCCTCCCTCATTCTGTCAGTCACACACGCACATTCCTCTCACACATAGTCCCTCACATTTCTCTCTCTCACACGTACATTTCCTCCCAGATGCACAGACAATTCTGTTGCCTCTCTCTCCCTCTCAGCTCTGCCTGCCTGCGCCCTTCCTATCCCCCAGACACACTCCACACATCCTTGCCCTTTTTCTCCCACCACCGCTGTCTCCCTGCATGACTCACACCCTTTGCTTATGTGTTTGCTTTTTTGCTTTGTCAATGAAGACGCTGGCACGTTAATTACCAGGCCTGTCCTCTGAGAGGCACCGTCAGCATCTTGTCAATAGTGGGTGGAGGTGTCAGCTCACATTCATCTTGCTCTGCCTTTAAAACTCCCATGGGCATTGTCTCCCCAGGGAGACCCATTCTGTGGCATGTGGAAGTGAGGACACGCGTCCCCCGGCTTGATGTACGCAGACACACAGGAAACATAGGCCACAGAACACGCTTGTCACTCTGCAGGGGGGGCATTTGAGGATGTGCTCTGCACATTGGTTGCCAGGCTGGGTGGGGTGTTTCTAGCGCAGAGAACGAGTGGTTCCTCCTCCCGCCCTCTGTGCGACTGTCTCGGTGGGGTTATGTAGAATCAGCCTTGTGTCACATTGTCCCACAGGCACTCGTCAGAGACTTGGAGTCCTGCGTGTGCTTCTGTGCAGAGCCAGGGCCCAGCCTCCCTCCATGCCTGGCCCCCTCAGCCCCTCTGGCCCAGGCCGTCAGAAAAATAAGAACACTTAGACATCGATACTTCCCACTGCCACGCAGCCTGCCGTGGACCACGACATGTGTGCTGGGATACGGGGAAGACACAGGCTGTGACAGTTCACCCTGGCCTGGGGCCCAAGGATGGGGCCTGGAGGCAGAAACCCTGCAACCCACCATCTCATCACGGTGACATTTCTCGAAGTCTCCCCCCTTTCTAATCTTAAAAATTCACCTGGCTTTTAGTGTTATTCACTATAACATGCCTGTCATTATTGCAGTTTTAAAATGTCTTAAATTATCTATAATCAAATCTTTATTTATTTTTCTAAAACCTTTACTTAATATCAACCTTCCTGAAAGCTGAGTCTCAAAAAACCCTCTGGCTTATCCTGGAGACTCTGAGGCACAAACACCCCAGCGGAAGATCTAGGGGACTAGTTTGTCGGGTATGGATGTATGAATCTATGGGGTAAGGATAAGAACAAGGACTCTTAGGTTTACGTCCTGACTCTGCCAATTATTAGCTGTCTGACCTTAGCTAAACCAGCTAAGCTCTCTGTGCTTCAGAACTGTGGCCTGTAGAATGGGCATGAGAATAGCACCTACTACATATGGCTTTTATGAGGATCAAAGGCATTCGTGTATATAAAGAGCTTAGAACAATGGCTGGCACAATACAAATGTTTCCAATTATACTGCAGAAGACCAACACAAAGTCACCAAACCAATGGCGGGGACCGAAATCGGAGATCATCCCTGCCTCCTTCTTAGGACTTGCTCCTGTCCCCGCGGCCGGGCCCCACCCCCAGCTACAGGCCTCTGTTCACACGTCCTGTCTGCAAGACAGTTGCTGAACGTTAGCCTCTGTTCCAGCATCGTGGCTGAACTGAGCAGCCAGCATCTCCAGAGACCTGCTAGAGGAGGAGGCAGAAACACGCACACAGCACTTTGACCATATTCCACACTGAAGACCCAAAGATGAGTAAATGTCATTCCCTCTTTCAAAGAGTTACTGCCTAGCCGCAGGGAGCAAGACAGGCAGACAGATTAAAGAGGTGAGTGAAGTGCAGTGTGATTATGATGATATGGTCCAGTGGCCTGGAACGCTCCTGCCTGGTGTATGTATCGGGTCTCTTTTCTCATGTCACCTTACCTGCAGGGCCTTCTAGAACCACCTGTATGTAAAAATTATCGACACTCCCCTTGTTCTGTCAAACCTGACCTACTTCATCCATCTTCTTAGCACTTACCACCACCTGACTTATTTTGACATATTTTGACAAAGGTTGACAAATATCGCCCCACCAGCATGTAAGCTCCCTGAGGGTAGCACCTTAGTTTGGTTTCCTCCTGAATCCTCTGTGCTTGGAGCAACAATTGGCAGGTAATAGATGGTCCATAAGTGTCTGCTAAATAAAAAAGCCGTGGGAAGCCCTGGGCAGTGTGGTTCTTTTGGTTGGAGTGTTGTCCCATAAACCAAAAGGTTGCTGGTTCTATCCTCTTTGCGGGCTTGAACCCAGGTCAGGGTGCATACTGGAGGCAAACAATCGATGTTTCTGTCTCACATTGTTGTTTGTGCCCTGCTCTCTCCCTTTCTTTCTCTGTTGAAGCAATGAAAAAATGTCCTCAAGTGAGGATTTAAAAAAAGAAAAAGAAAAGAAAAAAAATAAACTGTAGGCAAATCACTCTTTAGTGTCTTGACTTTCCCTTTGGTGAAACAGGTGACGAAACCTCACTCTCTCTTGCCTAAGGGAAGCTCTAACTTGAAAAGAGATCATACCTGATAAGCAGACATGCTTTTGACTTATCCATAGATGGTTGCACATAAATCCAGCTGTGACCAAATCCATGCATGGCTCTGCAGTCCCTGTTGTTTAAACAATGAGGGGCTGTGGTCACAGGCAGACCAGGTATGCCCACTCCGCAGACTCTGCCCTGAAGATGGTTCATCCAGTCCTGGAAATGGTGAACATGGGCTCCACCACGTTCAAGTACAAGTACAGCCTGGGACTTTCTCTTCCCTGCTCAGTGAACTCCTATTCACTTGTTAAAGCCCAAACCAAATTGCCGAAGCTAAAGCAGTTCCCCCTCTATTACCAAGTTGTGGGTTTCTGGAACTTTTCCCCACTAGACTATGAGCGTATCAATAATAAGGACTTTGGCTCCTTTATGACCGCATTCTGACTGCCGAAGAAATGATAATTGACCAGATGACCAATCAAAGCAAGGACAATCCCTGTTTCTTGACTCTGAGAGCTTGATTGTAACTCTCATTCCTCTCCAATAACACAGTCATCAGCTCAGCTGAGGGGACAGGATGTTACTGTTTGGCAGGGACAGTTCCTGGTTTTGATAACCTGCTTCAACCACGTTGGATTCTATGCCAAGTTATCATTTGTTTACACTCTGCGAGCAGTGGAGACGTTGAGGAAAATGATTACATAATCCAGGCGTCCTCCTGTAGTGGTTCCCTCCTCCTAAAGCCATGGGCCCCTGGGGAAGGTTTCTCATATCTTCCCCCAGCGTCCAATCTCCCTACAGCCACTGGGCTGATGGAAACAGGAACCCCCAACAGATGTGGCCTGTCAGCTTTTCAGACAGGTCAGGAGCCCCTCCTCTTTAGGGGAGGAGTCAGCTGGGAAGGAAATGTCAGGCTCCTGCGGCCAAATAGGCCTTGGGGCCCTGCACTCTGGCAGGGTGAATTCCACCCTGAGGTCATGTGAACACCTGCTCCTCCCTTAGCAGCTCAGGTAGAGCCAGTTTCTTGATCCTCCCCAGGTCACAGGTGAAGCAAACACCCAGCCCGTCTGCAGCCTCTCCCAGAGCTCCAAAGTCTCAGGGCTCTGAAACAAAATTCGCTTTACAAAATCTGCTTTACCAAAAACGCCTCTGCCTTCAGCTCGTCACCCCCTAACTGCCTTTACTAACCTTGCAACCAGCTTTTTCCTTTAGGAAGAGAAGAGCATCAGCATCCACGTGTCATAATCGAAAACTGACCTCACGGTCTATTATAATCTATCGTCTCATTTGATCCTCTTTATAAAGCTGAGCGGGGCTGGTGAAGACAGGACACTGTGGCCATTACTCCTTCACAGAGTCACCAGGCGTCAGATCTGACTCATTTCTCTCCTTCTCTCCCCTGGAATGTGAAATTTCCTTCAGAAAAGGAAATCATCCAAACTCCAACTTCAGTTTCTCATCAGGAGGAATACATGGCTTCATATGCGCTGGGCTGGGCACTCAATGAATGTCTCTCCCCTTGGAGAGCAGCATGCTCAAAAAGGGGGCACTATTCTTTCTGCTTGACAGCAAAAAAATCCCAAGCTCAGAGTGACTTCTCTGAGATCGCTAGTACAGAAGGAATTTGAACCCCCTTCGGTCGAATCCCAGAACCTGAAGGATTCTTTCCAAATACCCCATCTCTGATTTTACAGCCTTTTCTGGGGGAATACTTGCTGAGGAAGGAAACCTATAACCTTAACCCCCAGCACAATGGGGACAAAGCTAAACCTCCAAAAAAGGGCCAGAGAGCAAAAGACAGTAATCTCAAATTCCACTCTCAGCTTTTAACCTCCCTCTGCCCCAAGCCTACCACCAGAGCTGGGCTGTGAGGTTGTGGTGCTGCGGTAGTCCTCCTGTAGTGGCTCCCTCCTCCTAGAGCCATGGGCCCCTGGGGAAGGTTTCTCATATCTTCTCCCAGTGTCCAATCTCCCTACAGCCACTGGGCTGATGGAAACAGGAACCCCCAACAGATGTGGCCTGTCAGCTTTTCAGACAGGTCAGGAGCCCCTCCTCTTTAGGGGTGGAATCCTCTTCAGGGAGACAGGTTCCAGCCCCAGTTTAGCTGCACCGAGACCTTGAGCTGGTCCCTCCAGGTTCCCAGGCTCCTGGGCTCCGAAGCACGCACAGAAGCACGCACAATGCTTTGCAGGCCTGTTCTGAGGCTTGGATGTCATGTGGGGAAAGTGCCTTGCGCGTGTGAGGTGCTCAGAATCCACACATTCCTCGACTTCTCTCCCCTGGAATGTGAAATGTCCTTCAGAAAAGGAAATCATCCAAACTCCAACTTTGGTTTTTCATCAGGAGGAATACACGGCTTCATATGTGCTGTGCTGGGCACTCAACGAATGTCTCTCCCCTTGGAGAGGTGAAAGGGGGACAAGCTGGGTGGGCACTGGGGGAGGGGAGAAACGGAACTGGGCAGGGGTGGGCGGGTAGAGATTTGGAGATGCCTTCTGACCTTATCCGGGCATGCTCAGGGGAGCAGCTGGGAGGTGGAGTGTTGTCCCCAGGTCTCACTCAGGGCAAAGGGAGGAGAGAGGCAAGGCCAAGAAGGCTCTGTTCCACCTGCCATTTGATTGCTGGTGGCCTCGTGGAAGTGGATTGCTCTTCCCTTTCTAGGCCTGTTTCCTCCCTGCAAAATGAGGTGCTCTGAAAGGTCCCTGTCACCCGGAATGTTCTAGCATGCTCTAACTGAGCGTCTCTCCAGGACAGTTCCCAGTTGGGCTAAGGAGGCCTGATCTTCTTGCCCATCCACAGCCTTCTGCCTGCCGCCTTAGTCTCCCACCACTGCACCCTCCTACCTTCTCCTTCTCAGACGTGCTGGGTTTATTTTTAACCAAAGTTTGCAAGCAAGATCTGGAAAAGCCAGTCTGCAGAAGAAGTTCCAGAATTTGTTCGCTGCCTCCCCCACAGTAAAAGGGTGAGTAGTTTGGAGCAGGGACACCTGCCCACGGGGTGGAGAGAAGAGCAGCAGACCTGGGAACTAACACAGCTGAGTCTTCCTTAACTGGCTAGAAAACTAGAAGCCACCCCCCTCCCCTCCCCCACCCGCCTTTGGTGGTGGGGAGGAGAGGGTGCATTGTGGCAGGGGAGGAAGTGGAACCTTCTGGGCTTCCTGAGTCACCTCCCCAGCAGGAGCTGATTGGTCCAGGGCTCCCCTCTTCCCTGGGGAGTGTCTGGGCAGAGTGGCTCAATGCCCTGTATAGCAGGCCAGGCTTCTGTCCTGCTCTGGCACAGGGGAGGGGGCAGGTGAGGTCAGGTTACCCAATAGTCCGATTAAGCATGTGCTTGGGGCACTGGCGGTAAAAAGGCATTAACAAAATATTTGATTTGGTTTGGGCTTTTTAAGGGTTTGATTCTCAGTTTTTCAAAAATAGCAAGGAAGTAGTCATCCTGGGAAACAACAAAACTTTGTGGGACTTCCTCGCCCTAATTTTAAAGTTTAGGGTGGCTTTTATTTTGAATTTTATGTGGATGGGTAGCAGGAGGTGCACCTTAGCCACTCAGCTCTTAGGGCTGCTCAGATTCTTCATCCAGCTCAGGGTAAATCAAGCGTCAGAAAGGGGGTAGGGACCTGGGGGTTTTGATGGGGAGCAAGCATGTGACCTCAACCCATAGTTCTATGGCCCGGAGGGGGAGCTTTCTGGACAGGAGGGGGCACTGCACTATTATATGGGGCGGCCTGTGGGGTGGCGGGGAGCCAGCGGAGCCCAGCCGCCCCAGGAGGAGTGGGGAGGCCTGCATCAGAGCATACGGGCTCTAGGGAAACAAAGGTGTGGATAGTGATGGGGACTGTGGGACAGGCTCTCTCAGGGCCCTGTAACGAAGCCCAGCAGCCTGAAATCGCCACCACTGGATCAGAGCTGGAATTTGTTCTCCCTGTGCTCGCTCCAGAAATGGGAAGGCTCTTGGCCAGAAGTGGCCAAAGACGTGGTCACTTTGGAGGGGGAACTGGCAGCCCATTTCCTGGAAGACGGTTCCAAGGATGGTACTTGGTCCTCTGGGTCCCCTGTGGGACACAGCAGGGACTTGCACCTGCTCTCCTGGGGTCTGTCTCCTGGAGTAGGAGCAATGGTCTTTCCAGCCCAACCAAGCGCCCAACAGCAAACATTTGCTAAGCACCTACTATAAACTGGGTGCTTTCTGTGTATTACCTCCTTGAACCCTCATGCCCACCCTGTGATATGGTCACTTTATCCCCATTCTACAGATGGGGAAACAGGCTCAGAGATGTCCGGTACCTGCTGAAGAGCACACAGCTAGCTCTTGACAGGCTGAGGATATACAAACACAGTTATCTGACTCCATCCAGCATGCTTGATTCAACATCACACGGTCTCACCCCTGCTCCAGGCCTCTGAGAGACAAAGATCCAGCTGCCTCCCTCACCCCTCTCTGGCCCCACCATGCACCTCTCCACCTCTACCGGGCCATATACAGATGTGGGCCCTCCTGTTATGGGCAAGGAGACAAACAAGTGTTCCAGGCCCCAAAACCCGGACAGGTTATGTAATGAGCAGAGCCCAAGGCAAAAATGAAAATGTGGAAGCCCTTGCTCAGAAGTATTAAAAATTTCAAGATGGCAACAGCAAAGCATTAAACCATCCTCAAAAAATGGGGCTGGGTGTGACTGCATGGGTCCACAACCATGATGCCAGTCCTGCCCGGAGCCTACACCATCCCCAAAACAAACTCCTTCCTTACCTGGAAAATTCCATAGTCTAGTCAGGTGGGTCAGTTCGAGGGCCGCAAGAGTACAGGCCTCGGGAAGTGAATGCTGCCCTGGTCTGGAGGCCCCACTACCTGTTCTCAGGTGCTCAGGACGCTGCACTCTCATCTTCCAGGTCACACTGGCACGTAACTGGGGCTCTGCCAACCCGGAGCCCATCGAGTGCTGTCTTAGCTGGGATGAGGCAGGTGGGCCCTCAGGATACCCGATGGTAGAGGTTATAGAGCAGAGCCCCACTTTCCTTTTTGACTAACTAACCCTAGCACCTCCTCCTTCACCTGGTCCTTAATCCTTGCTGGAGACTCCCTCTTCCCTCATCTGATCACCATTTAGTGATCATCTAGGTAGTCTGCTGAAGCTTCAAGGATAGTACTCATAATTTCACTCTAGAACAGTACTGCCCCCGATCCATCAATGTTTGCAGAAGCGGAAGGGCTAGCATCTGTGCAATGTCACCCGGGAGCCAGACATTGTGCTGAGCGTGCCTGCTCACGCACATGATCTCATTTAGTCCTCCCCACAGCCCGGCAGGTGGGCATCTTGCCCCTTTTAACCTGCGACTCTGAGAGTTACATGCAGAAGGTCCCACCGCAACTGACTAGATGAAGAGACCAGGATCTGGGCCCAAGGGTTCCTTCAATTCTAGCACAAACTGCTCATAAACCTGCCAGCAAGGAGCCCTGTCTGGCCCAGGAGGGGGCTCTGTGGCAGCCCTGTGCTGGCTTTCTCCCTCAGCCCTCGATTCTATCCCAGGCGAGTCCCTCCACTGTGTGTTCTACGTACCAACCCTTACTCTGAGGGTCTTATGGGCACTCACACATTTAATCCACCATGGTGCATTAATAGCACCATGATATAGGTGCAATTCTTATGGCCATCTTCCCGGTAGAGAAACTGAGAAAGAGCAGCAAAACAAATAAATGGAAGAGGTGGGATTCACACCCAGGCTGTCTGGACCCAGAATCCATGCCCTTGACTTCTACACACAGCTGGAAGCCCCCTTCTCGGGTTCCAGTTGCAGTACAACAACTGCGCCACGTGTTGTCTGTGTAACCTCTGGGAAGCTCACCTCTGTATGTCTGGGCCCTTCATCTGTAAAATAGGGATAATAGCACCTACTTCGTAGGGCTGTTGTGTGGAGCAGATGGGTTGCATGCGTGAAGCACTTAGAACAGTGCCTGGCACACAGAGAGCGCTATGTGAACGGCGGCCATTGTGAATATGGCTGTCCGTCCTGTACTGCTCCGCCTGAAGGTCTCCTCCCCTCTTCAAGGCTGTCGCTCGTTACTGTCCCCCTTCGGGTATATCCAGCCTCTCTTTGTCAACTCGCTCTTTCCCTGCAAATGTGCTGGTGTCTCTTAACTGGCGTCAGAGAAACTACCCCCTCCTGCCCCCCCGCTGCCAGGTTCTCTCCTTCCCTTCAGATACACGACCCGGGGACAAGCTGGGCCTTCTGTTGTCCCCACATTTTACTCACCATCACCTCATACCACCCTTCATTCTAGCTTCTGCCCTACCCCTCATTCTTGTACGTACCACTCTGGCCAGAGTCTTTGGGGACCACCCGGCTGCCAAATTGAAGGGACTCCTTTTAGGCCTTATCTCCATCCTGTGGCATCTCCTTTGGCGGACAGGACCCTACTTCCTGCGATTGTCCTCCTATCTCTCTCACTTCTCATTCTCCCCACCCCAGGCTCCTCCCTCTCCAACCCTGGAAGGGGCACCCCTGCCAACATCCCATGTTTTCTCATTCTGCCCACTTTCCCTCAGGGACCTCATCCAAATTCATACCTCCGCTACCACCCACAAGAAGACAACACAGGTCTCAGCTCCTGCTCGGGCCTGTTTGTGGAGCCCAGATGGGCTTGTCTATCTGCTTACCTGGCACCCCCGCTCCCCGCCACCTGCCACTGACCCACAGCACCTCACACCTGTGTCCAAAGCTGACCTCACCTCTGCCCCTAAACCCACTCCATTGCTGCCTTCCCCGGTGCCCAGGCTGAGGGCGTCTGGGCACCAGGGCCTGCCACCTCTCCTCCTAACCGCTCTCAGAGCCTCCCCACCTGAATCTGGCTCCATCGCCTTCTGCCTCGATACCTGCAGTTGCCTCTTCGCTGCTTCCCCACCTTGGTCCTCTTGCCCCGCGAATCCAGTCCTCACATGGCCGGAAGGATCTTTTCTAAGGGCAAATCAGACTGTGTCCCTCTGCTTAACACACCCTTCAATGGCCGCTCAAGGTTAATCCCAAGCCCTCAGCTCAGCCCAGGAGGTCCTGCTTGCTGGTCCTACCTCGTGTCTCCTCACGCTCCAGCCAAACCAAGCTAACACCTTGCCCTTCTCTGGCAGAATCTTGCTCTCCTGCCTCCCAACCCCCTTCTCCCTGCTCTCTCCTTCCTTTACCTTCTGGAAGGGGTCTTTCCCCAGTGCCCCATCTGTGTTTCTGTGGTCACAGCACATACAAATCCCCTTCTCTTCCCAGCATTGAGAGTGCGGGGGAGGGCAGAGGGGGAACACCAGAGCCAAGCAAGAATAAGAGTGACAATAGCCAACATTCATTAAGAGCCAACGAACCAAGCCAAGATGGTGTTCGAAGTCTCCCAACAACCTCGCGAGGGGTATTCCCATTTCACAGGGGGACAGTGAGGCCGTGAGAGATCAAGCAACTCACCCAAAGTTAATAGCAGAGCCAGGATTTGAACCCAAACATCAATCAGTCAGTTTGTTCGGTGAACCCAAGTTTTCACTGAAGCATGGACACTTGATAAGCATTGAAGGAGAAGCGGGGGGTGAGAGGGGGCCAGAAGGAGAGGGAGCAGCGTTGCAGCAGAAGCAGCAACCTGCTCTGGGCCTCTCCAGCCACCTCTGCCGTCCTGAGGGAGCAGGGACCCTGCTGTGGGCGCCGAACCTCGACAGGTAGGACAGAGCCCTGGGAGCAGCCACTGGCAGGTATGACAGGGGATGAAAGGATAAGGAGGTCAAGCTCTGACTCAGCTGGTTCCCAGGGAGAAGGGCTTGACCTGGACCATGTGGGATTAAGAAAAGGAGGTGCAGGCTGTCAGGGGCCTCCCTGTTCCCAGGGTGCTGGAGGTAGTGCTGTGGCTGGCTGACACCTGCTGACCCCTTCTGCCTCCGTCGGGGCGGGGCCAGCCGGATGAGGACAGGTAAGAGTCAGTTACAAGGCTGCGTGTGCTTGGGCTGACAAAGAGCTGTAGCTCTCGGGCCAGCCCTGCGTCTCCCAGCTCCAGCTGGGTCGCCCCACTCACTAAGGCCCTTCAAGGGCAGGACCAGCCCAAAGCCTGAGAAGCTGCCTTCCGGGCAGATGGCCTAGCCAAGCAGTTTAACCTCAGGCGAAGGATAGGACCTCACGGCAGCTCCAGCTTTCTCCCTTTCCGTCCTGCCCTGGGAAGCTCCCAATGGCCTCTCTCTCTCTGCCCTGTAAACGATCCTAATTCCAGAGGGCTCTCTCTCCCCCCGGTGGGCATGTTGGCAACTCCCCAAGTCATGAATTGGTTGCCTGGTCTTAGCCGGACAGAGCACTGCAGGCCTATGGCTCTGTAACCAGACAAGGGGGGAGGGTAGAGTTGGTAGGAGGTGGTCACATGACTGTCTGGGCTGAGACCCAGGGCGCAGAGTTAATTCCTTCTTGTTCACGTGGCCCAGCATTCCAGAGCTGCCTCTCCAGGGGTGCTGGCTGCCAGCGTTGCCCCAGGCACCCCCAGTGACCTAAACCTGTTCTCAGAGGCCGCCCGAGTCTCCTGGAGCTATGGCTCCTTGGCCACTAACTTTCAGGATCCAGATTTCAAGTGCTCATTCCTTCTTGCAGCAAAAACCCAGGCCTCCCCGAAGGGTTTGCTATTGTGGAGAGTGTGCGCAGGAGTTAGGACTAGGGTGTGAATGACCTTCACATGTGAGAGGCGTGCCGTGCCTCTGGGCAGGGGCCAGTTACTTCCTGCCTTGTCTGTGAAACGGGGTAATAACAGTACCCACTATGGCGTTTTCCTGTGAAAGGAACAAGGGGCCTTAAAAGTTTCCCATGGTAAAGGAGAACGAGTTTATGATAATGCCTAGGCCACTGTCAGGCCCCCAGTTTGCCCCCAGTAACGTTTTCCCCTCCCTTTTTGCTTTTAGCCACAGTGTCCCAGTCTGTCACCGAAGAAAGCAATTCTTTCAGCTTCGCAAAGCTGCCC
Source organism: Mormoops blainvillei (assembly GCA_004026545.1). NCBI lineage: Eukaryota > Metazoa > Chordata > Mammalia > Chiroptera > Mormoopidae > Mormoops > Mormoops blainvillei. The sequence continues at coordinate 28,030 of PVJD01007425.1, forward strand.
TATGTGGTGGGAGAGAGCGGGAAGTGCAGCTATCAGCGAGGAAGGCACTGGACACTGCAAAGGGACACCTGGCCTCCACAGCCACCACCCCACCTCTGCCCACCCCCATTCCTTGCAGGGAACCCCACCTCCACACCACACAGGGGTTCCCTTAGGGAACCTAATGCACCACAGCGACATAGGTGTACCGGGTACGGGCCAAGGACAGACAGACATACCCACACGCACAAACACATCCCCCTTGCCCAGGAGCCTATGAAGAATAATAGTGAATCCCTGACTGCGGGGGTAGGGGACACCCCAGACCCAGACTGGGGCTCTGAACCAAGTCCAGTTCCTTGCCCTGGACCTTCTTCCTTGTCTTCGGCTTGTCCCAAGGTCTACTCCCAGGAGATATATATTATAAATCCGAGCTTCTTGGAGCATCTAATCCCTTGGAAAACATACACAAAATAACTGCCAACAGTACTTCCCGAAGCAGAGGGGCACTGAAGGCCTGAACCAGGAAAGAGACTGACTTTTAATTAAGTATCTTTTCATGCTATTTGATTTTTTTTTAAAATCATGTATATGTAATACCTTTTTAAAAATTGAAATACTCTACCCCTGGGATGAAGAAATGATGATGGGCTTTGCTCACTGTGCTAAAGAATTTGGACTTGATCCTGTAGGCAACAGGGAGCCAAGGAAGGTTTCTAAGCAAGGACATGACGTGCTCAGGTGTGTGAGGGAGTTGGCTGCTCCCGAGCCATTTCCTGGAGTGGGCAGAGGCTGCAGCCAGCAGGAGACCCAGGGAGGCTGGGACTCTTCCTTTTCCTTGAGTCTAGCCTGCAGTGGGGACCCATGGACTGTGGGTCTACAATACGGTGCCCACGGAGAGATAAGTGACCCCAAAAGAGACAGACAGCCAAGGCAGGCCCGACGGTTAACTGTTGCCCCTTTTCCCCCAAAACAAGCTCATAGGGCTGATGCTCCCCGCGGTAATGTTTTAATTACCCCTCTGCTTTCTGCCCACCTCCGTCCAGTCGAAGCTGAGACAGAGGGGCTCATTCTTCCACTGAGTGTGGGGGTAGCCGGCAGCTGAGGGAGACTTCAGAAGAACAGCCTTGCTCCAGAACCCTGGATTAAATATACCTTTTTGAAGGCACCACTGTGTGTCTCCAGGACACTGAGCCAAGGAAATGCTCTCTCTTAGTGGTTCCCCAATGTCCCTCCTGTGGACAGCCTTGCTCACTGCTACGGCCAGGCTCACACTGAGACTCTGGGAGATGGGGATAGGGCTGAGGGACAGGGCTCAACCTCTAAGCCTGGGTTTTCTGGGCCCTGTGGGTCAGAAATCAGAGGCCCTCTACTTACAGCAACATGGGAGTCAGTGGGGTGGGAGGGAGTCCAGGCTCCAGGCTGCCCTGGGTCTGACTTGCATACCAAGGATGGCCTTGGGCATTTAACCTCTCTGTGAGATGGAAGTCATCACACCCTCTTCATAGGCTGGACCTAAGCTTGGCTGGCAGAGTGTGCAGCCACCCAGCACATCACACAGCACTGGCATGGCACTTGTCTCCTTTGGTTCCCTCTTTAGCAGTGGGGAGAAACGGCCAGGCAGAAATGGGTGACAGAGAGAGAGAGAAGAGAAGCCTCAGGCTCAAGGGAAGGTGGGAGGAGTCTTGGTGGATATTTCCTTTCTTTCTCACTGCTTGCTTCTATGCCCAGATTGTTGCTTATCTGGCTATCTTTAAACCTTCAGAAGTTTCTCCCTGACCCATGTGGCTCAGTTGGTTGGGCATCGTCCTGCAAAGCGTAAGGTTGTGGGTTTGATTCCCAGTCACAGCACATGCCCAGGTTTTGGGTTCAGTCCCCGGTCAGTGTATGTATGTCTCTCTCACATCGATGTTTCTCTCCCTCTCTTTCTCCCTCCCTTCCTTTCTCTCTAAAAATAAATAAATAAAATTTAAACAAAACAAAACAAAACTTCAGAAGTATGCAGTCAGCAAAGGGAAATGTGGTAGGAAGGTCCATAGCTCAAAGGTGGCAAAAAGATTCCACTAGTTCAGGCCCACCTGATATTTATAGTCAGAAACCTAGAAACTTCTCTGAATATCCTCTTTCCCAAATGGTCTGGCTGCAAGAGACCAAGGGATAAATGTTTGTTCCCAGTCCTCCAAGAGTTAGTAAAAACACTGATCCCCAGCCTACCAAGTACTCATTCTCCTTTTGCCCATCTCGTCATCACTCTTTCTTAAATACAGCTCCAGTTAAGCCACACTTCCTTACATTAAAAAAAAAAAAAAAGCCTGTTAGAACTGTTTCCTATTAGGGATCTAGCCCAGGCTCTGCCGCTGTGTGGACTTAGGCAAGTTACTTCACCTCTCTGTCTGGGGACCCTCTTCTCTACGAGGTGGATGGACGAGACCTAACTTCTAGCCTCAAATTCCATGAATGGGCTTTAGATGTGTATAAACCCCTTTATAAATCAGGTAACGCTGGTTGCATCCCAGGAGGGAAATGACTGGCAGTGAGGACAATTGTAGAAAGGAGACCTTAACAGTTGTACCATATCCCTCATTACATCTTTTGAATTTTGAACAAAATGTATTACCTATTCAAAAATAAACACATAATATTTATATTAAAAAGAAATGAAAATGTATGCAAATCCATGTGTGTGGGAGTACCTGTACTTTCTGGGAAAGGATCCATAATTTCTATCAGATTTTTCTAAGATGTCCCTAACCCGAGAAAGGTTTAGAAAGCTTTTCACTAGATGACCTTAAGAGTCATTCCCCAGTTCCAATTTCCTTAATTTGATAAAGTATGAGAGGACACAAATTGAATTCCGGGACTCATTACACAACAGCCTGGATTGGATGTACATGAATCTCACATTTAATAATGTAAGCTCGCATGCCCACGTGAGCTGAGCAGGTCCACAGGTGAATGCCAGACTTGACATTTTGAATCTCCTATGGTGCATGCAGTCTTCAGAGATCAAGGTCAAAAAGATGACCTCGATCAACCTATTCTCTTAAAACCTCCTTCCCTCTCTGTCTCCCCGCACCATAACCCTAAAGAAACTTGGGTTAGCTGTTCAAACAATGCACATAAGTAAATACAATATAGATTGTTAAAAGTGGGCCACTTTGGCTCTCAGGCGAAAAGGAGTGAGAAGGATGGAAAACGGAGGAGGTGGATGATCAGAGTGAGTGGGAGAGGAAGGAAGCCACACCCACCCGGAGACCTCCGTCTGAATCTCTCATACCCACAAGGATCCCGGGTACAGAAGAGGGAAATGCTTCCTAGGTCTGCAACGTGGGAGGCTTCAGGGAAGGAGGAATCCAGCTGAGGGATCAGAGCAAGACTGGTTAAGGCAATCAGACTAGCCGCTGAATTGGTCAGAGCAAAGACAAAGGTCACATGGTTCCAAAAAAACAGAGGAGGGAGTGAAGCCATTTAACAGATGGCCCCTGGCTATGGTAAACTTTAATTAACTGCACCATTCTAATTCACTTCCAGCCTGAGTTGCACCCCAACCTACTTTCTCCCTCCCACTCCCTTCCTCCTCTCCCCCAGGTCTCAAGGCGGGTTCCCTCAGTGAAACCCACAGGCTGCCTTTGCTGGGTGCCTCATTATTGCAGCTACTGCCTCTCCTGCTTATGATGCACCCAGAAACAAGGAGGGGGGCAAGCTACACTATTCTCAGCTCCTAATGACAGACCCCTTTCCTACCTCTGTGCACTAAATCAAAGGTCTTGTAATCCTAAAAGTTCCGGAAGGTAATACCATAGCAATGAAGAGGTAGTGGCAGGCCAGGAGCGGCAGTTGTGCACACAGGGGAAGATATCAGGGCTCACTCCCATTTTGGGGCCACTGGACAGTGCTCAGGGTCCTCACCCCAACGGGTAATCCACATATGGAGGTTCACACACACAGTTCAGTGCTGTGGCTGTGTCCACTGCTCCTTCCTTCAACGGTGGTTCAGTTACACCCGTGACGCTCTATCTTTATTCTCAGGCCGCTGAGCTTTACCCGTTTTGAGAGTGTGCGCGTTGGGAGTGGGGGTTGGGAGCACCTTAGAGGATCTTCCAGGCGAAGCATGCTTGGTTTTTATTAATGAGTTTATGAGAAAAGCCAACCCAGACCTTTAAGTGAAATGTGTGATTGGTAGCCAGGCGAGGATGGGTTTTAGAATTAACTCTTCCTACAGTCTGCTATGCATTATCACCCCCAAGTTAATTACCCCTGGGGATGAAAATAGGTTTCATGACTCATAAGCACCAATACAACACTTGGCAGCAGATGAAAATGCAAGGACACATTTGCAGGAAGCTGACTCGAATATCTATTTATATGTGGGGAGATTCTTAAAGAAGTGAGACAGGCACCTCCTATGTACAGGGACTAAGAGGCTGCAGGCTAAGAGGCTGCAGCAGATCCATGAACTGCCATTTATCCACACCCCCAAACACACACACACACACACACCACACACACGCAGTCATGGTTTCCACTACTTCAATGATGGTAGTGGCAAAGCAGGAACAGAAACTAAAAGGGTGTTATTAACAGCAAGTCCCAACACCAACCCAACCTCCACACCTCCACACCACACCGGTGGTGTTCCGAGTTAGCTAACCCGTGATTTGTCCCCCCCACCCCCGCACCATGTGCCCACACCACCTCTCTACTGTCTCCTTCCCTCTTTGAGGAGAGTGGGGTGAGGGGGAGTACCAAGTCTCTTCGCTTATTAGCTGATTCCTTGGTGGGAACTGCCACAGCCCACCTTGCCCCAACCAGGAATGGGGTGTGGCCAGGAAGGAATCTCAGATGGGATCCCTGGTTGTTTTGCCTCCTCCCTCCTGTTCTCTACTCTTGTTCCATTTGCCTCCCAGGAAAGTACAAGGTTCACACCAGGCTCGTTTGCCTTCCCCTCAGCTCTGGGAGGGCTCCAGTCCAGACTCCACCAAGGGGGCTCAAAGCCCTAAAGGGCATTCCTGTTCCCCAATCTCCTCCTCTAACCCTCTATACCTCACAAATGCCACCAGAAAGTTGATAAGTAATTGCATTTCTTTGCCAGGAGAATGAGTTTTATTTGATGTCATAAGTGATCTTTGCTCAGAAATTAGGTTTGGGGTTTTTTCTCTCTTCCCCACTCCCCACAGCTTTCTTCTGACTAGCCAAGTGTCCTGCCTTTAGAAATACTTATCGAAAACAGGAAAGAAAAACGTGTGATAAATGAGGTGAAACTGCTTTTCCAATGCATCAGCTGGAAGCCGCTGGGAACTCTCCTGGCTTAGTGTACATGCATTTGTTTCCCAGTTGTCCACACCTCTGAGCTCTGCAGCATTTTAGCTTTAAATGTGGGAATACAGTGATTTCTGCCACATCCAAGAGGCAAAGCACCCTAGCTTTTCCCCCTCACTTGCACAAGTCGTAGCTGCATTGGGTGTCAGTATATAGTCATGGCCACAAGGCAAAGCACCAAAAAAGCATTCCTGACTGCCGTTTGCAGCTGGGGCACCCACACAGCCAGAAGAAAATAGAGATGCTGAAGAGTAAACAGAACTCCCTTAGTCAGCAACTGTCTCTGCCCTAGAGGTGAATGTAAATAGCCTGGTACTGAGGGGGAGGGGCGGGCAGGCAGCACAGGGCCTTCTACAGATGCCATTTCCGAGGGTTTTCAAAGGCAACAGCATCTGAGTTCTAGTTGGAGGTGGGGAGTGTCCCCTATGTTGGAACTGTGTGGCCTACCGCTAGAAAAACACACTTGCTGACTCGGGGCAGAATTAATATCAATTGAATTTATTACAAGTTACTAAGCTCCAAGGCACATTACAGTGTTCTGTTAACTACAGAAATGTATAAAGGACAAACAGAGCAGATTCTCCATGTCTAGCATTTCGCTCTACTGTTCAAAAGCATCCGTGCATCAATAAAGCAAAAACAAAACAACACATGAAGATCCAACACATTCAGGTCAGTTGAAACAAACCCAAACATTTTCCCTCACAAACTTGCAACAAAAAACACCCCACCCCACCCCCAACATCCCCTTTACCATTTTGCAAACAAAACAGAAAAACAAAACAAAACAAAACAAAGTGAAGACTTCAACACTTGGGGCTGTTTAAGAAAGAAGCTGTCACCATTTTATAGCATCATTTTTTTAGGCAGCAACACTGGCCTTGGCAAAAAAAAAAAAAAAAAGTCATTTTCTTTTGTGTTTTTTCCTTTCAGAGAGTGCATAACATTTACAAAAATACACACCAGCAGCAGTGTTGCTAAGGGCTATTAATTCTGTACCTAGGCAAACACTCTGCCACCAAATAAATGCTAACAAATATGATGCAAATGACCCAATCAATATTATACCGCTTAACACAAACCAGCTTATCCTTCAAATGAAGAAGTTACATACCTTAGTTTCAAAATATAGAAACATACGACGAAAATAATGTCTATACATAAGACTAACTTTTTGCAGTTTTGTTATATTCACAATTCTACATCTTGGGGGTGAGGGAAGGGAGGGTCGATGTAGATGGGGGAGGGGCCCTCTGGATTGGAGAGGAGTTGGTCTGGGTGAAAGGAGATGGCTGTCTTGTGGCTTAAGGGTCTCTCTCCTTTTTCACTTTAACATCCCCAGCTAAGATCGTCGCGATTTCACCCTGCATGAAGGCCCAAGGTACATTTGACCCAACTAGGGGGCATTTCTCTCCGCTGGGGCAGTACACCTCGCCGGTGGCCCCCTGAGCCTTGATACTCTCTCTTGAGCAAGGGAAGCAGAATTTGTGGCTGGGGACGGATGGGCACTGAACGAAATGCGTGTCCTCCAAACGTTCGTGGCAAATGGTACAGCAGAGGGGCCCGCTGTTGGCCATAGGGGAATCCGGAATGTTTTGGGGGTGCACTTGGTCCATGCCCGGGTGGGTGCTAGGCGGAGGGGGCGCCACCTGCAAATTTAGGTCCCCGTTCCGTGAGGCCAAGCGGCGCTGCCCGGGCACAGAGGCCGGCGACACTGGGCTGCTGCTGTTGCGCCGTGCGGACGCAGTGGTGGAGTGCACGGAACTGCCATCCTTGGGCGAGTGCGCGGTACCCAGAGTGTCTGCCACCGACATGAGGGCGGCCATGGGGGACGGACCGTTCTGAGGGGCTGACTCGGGCGGGGTGGTCCGGTTGGAATGGGGACCCAGGGGTGGAGGCGGCGGGGGTGGACCCCCAGCCGCATGCCCTGGCGCTGCAAAGCCCCCGGCCGTCATGGTGAGCTTTAATGCCTCGCTCTGGTTCGCCATCCACTGCTGCCTCTGCTGCTCCTCGCCCAGCTTCAGCGTGCCCTCCGCGGAGTCCGGAGGCTCGGGGGACGCCTTCCTCTTGCGCAAGCTGGCGGCTGCGCCCCGGCCAGAGGGGGCGGCGGGCGGCAGGGCCGCAGTCCCCGGAGGTGCACTGGGGGCGCGGCTTAAACTCACCAGCGCCGTGGGCAGCATGGGGCAGCTGGCATCCAGGTAGGGCTGGGGCAGCATGTCGGCGCCGGGCACGCCCTCCTTGAAGAAGCGCACGGCCTCCGGCAGCAGGTCTCCAAGTAGGCGCCAGTCCCCAGAGCCGTGTTTCTTCTCGTACTCCAGATACTTGAAGCCGGAAGACAGACCCCGGCCGAAGTCCTTCATACAGTCTTGGTACATCTGCTTGGCCACCCCAGATGCGCTGGAGTAGACGTTGCCCGAGCCTGTGGGATATTCAATGAACAACTTCAACTCGTAGTCCATGCCGGGCTTGGAGACAGCGTCGAAGGCGAAGACTCGGCCCAGCAGCGAATGGTCCTTCTTGAAGCGCACCTCGTAAGGCGTGCAGCCAGCCAGTGTGAGCAGCGTGTCGCGGACCATCTTGGGCTTGTTGGCCCACTCCTCCGCACGGTTGCGCAGGCTCTCGCTCAGCTCCGCCAGGGCCTCAGCGTTACGTTGCTTCTCCTTCAGCTCGCGCTCCTGGTCGGTGCTTGACACCGAGCCGGGCCTTTTGCCACCAGCACCCACGCCCACCTCGGCAACTGACGACGAGGTCGAAGACGACGCGGAGGAAGACGCGGCAGATACGCCCGGCGCGCCCCCGAGACAAGCCGGGCCTCCAGGGGCCCCTGGGGGCGCGGGCGTAGGGGGCCCACGGCTGCTGAGGCCGTGGGGCGGCGGAGGGGGCAGCACGGCGGCGCTGGCCGGACCGTTAAGCAGCGTCTGCGGCAGCAGGTTGGGGGGCACGGTAAGCTGAGGGCCTCCGCCACCCCCCGGGTTAGGCAACCCCGTCACTAGCCCACTGTGCGTCCCGCGCCGGGACGCCACCGACGCAGACGCCGCTGAAGACGAGTTGGGGCTCTGGCGGTTCAGCTCCGGGGGTCCCTCCTCCGGTGCCGGCTTGGGGAAGCCGTTGGGGCCCCCCAGGCCGTTGGGCAGCCGCGCGGCGTGGCTGCTGCTTCCCAGGCTCACCGGTGGCGGCGGGTACTCGAAGCGGCTGCGCTGTTCCACGGCGGCGGCGGCGGCAGCAGCGGCAGCTGCGCTCAGGCCGTAGCGCTCCAGGCCGGACGGGGCCGCCAGCACCGCAGGTTTACTGGAACCATCGACGTGGTTGAGCTGCTGTTGCTGCGCCTGAGGCGGCTGCTGCTGCTGTTGCTGCTGCTGCGCGGCGGCCGCTGCTGCCGCCGCTGCCTCCTTAGCTGACAGGGCCACCGTCTTGACCCCGACGGGCGGCGGCGGCCCGGGGGAGCGGCCGTCCTGGAAGCATCCATGCGCCCGCTTCAGCTGGCGCGCGGTCTCGATCACGAACTCGATGCGATCGGCGCCCTCGTAGTTTACGCAACCGCGGCATACGGGTTCCGAGAAGTCCCAGATCATGGCCCAGGGCATACGGGGCAGGTCGCACAGGTAGCAAGATTGTCTCCGGGACGAGGACACCTGCGCCGCCGACATGATGCCAGCCCTGGGGAAGGTAGGCCCCCGCCCGGGCTCTCTCCGCGGCGCCTTCTCCTGCGGGAGGACTGGCCGCCTGGAGAGGGAGTCCGGCTGCGGGGGAGGGAGGGGGGGCGAGAAAGTTCTGCCCCAGGGGCTGGAGGGAGCGCGACTCTCCACCGCCGGCGCAGTGCCTCTCCTCGGGGGCTCCACCGCCCGGGCGGCGGACGAATTCAGCCCGGTCCTCTCCCCCACCTCCTACTGCGGCTGTTTCGTCGGGAGGGGAGCTCAGGCGCCTTCTTCCTGGTGCCGTGGACCCGGGCTGGAAGCTCCAGGCCCGGGGGGAGGGGGCGAGGGTGCCCAGTGCCGGCCGCCGTTAGCTCTTGGCCCCCTCCCCGGAGTGGCTGGTGGGTGGAAGCTCGAAAGGGGCTGTGTCTTCCTCTCCCCTGAGGGTACCCCTACGAGCTGCGTCCTTTCCCCGCCAGGCTGCCTGGGGCGAGGGCTAGAGGGTTCAGTGCCACCCGGTGCCCGGGTCCAATCTTGCTGAAGTCGCTGCTTCCCTGGAGGGCCGGGTTAGGGAGGGGGTGATTGCCGAGAGAGGAGCTTCTCCCCTCCGCAGCGTTGGCTGTTCCGCTGGCGGCGGCTGAATTTGCACGGCCACAGCTTCCAGGACGCACGAGATCAGAGGAGAGGAGCGCTCGCACGCAGGCTCCCGCCGCCCCCAGGCCAGGCCGGCACCCGGGCCGCCACAGCTGGCGGCGCTCACGTTGGCTGCAGGGCGCTCGCGCGGCGCCTGGGCCCGGGTCGCATCCCTTCCCGCTTGCACTCGCCCGGAATGTGGGGTTGTGATTGTTACTCTACGTTCCGGAGGCGCGTCTCGGCGCTCCAGCTCGCGCTGCGGCTCGCGCTGTCCCGGGCTTGGCCGCGCGGGATGCCGCCCGGGCGGAGCGCTGACGTCACCACCATGCTCTGCACCAGTTCCCCCCCCCCCCGCCGCTCCCCGCCCCTTTACACTTCCTCTGTGGAGCCCACTTGTTGCTTGGCAAAGGCGCATGCGCGGCACGACGCCCAGATTCCTCCCAGTCGGCCCCTCCTCTGTGCCTCCGCCTTCCCCTCCCCCTTCGCCGTGTGTGTACAACAGCTGAGGCCCGGCGAGCTAATGCTGGAAGTCCAGGGTTGGGGGTGGAAATTAAACAGACGATGACCTTTCCTTTCCCCGCCCGGCTTTCCCAAGTAAAAACGCATTTAAAAACCGCAAGCTCGTTTCCGATCCCGCTTCCCACCCAACCTCGGGCAGTGAATTTAAATGTCCTGTTTCAAATTTTCGCTGTGAATTTCGTACAGGGTATTACTTATCTTCAATCAACCCCCCCCCCGCCCCCCGAAATGGATATTACATTCATTGCTACCAACTAATGCTGAAACACCTGCAAAATTAGCTGTTTTCCATTCTCCCAGAAACTGCCCTTTCGTTTTGTTTTTGTGCCCTGGTCTAGAAACCTGAGCTTCAACGAAGGAGCTAAATCCATCGTTGCTCACTGGCCCCCCCACCCTACCCCCGGACCCGGCCGCAGTCTAAAAATTTTGGCTGAATGTCTGAAGAAGCTACGAGCACCCGGAGGCCTTTAAGGAAAACAGTCAACTGGCTGCGCACAGCTGCAGTTGGGGGCAGGGAGGGAAAGGTGCTGGAGAGGCCAAACAGGTGAGTGGTTTTTCCGAGTTTGATAGAAGGTGGGGGCAGCATCTAATAATGCTGATATCGCTTTGTAAAGCACAGCGCAATTTACAAAGTTCTTTTTCAGGTGCTGTGATTTAATTCCGTAGTGCTCAGAAGGCTGAGCAAGGCCATGATTTCTTTTCTGCTACTACAAGATCACTGCTCATCATCATTGCCTATTGCAGAACGGAAATGTTGGTCATAGCTCTAGTTAGGCCATTTCGACCGATTCTTCTAAGTATTGGGTCTGGTTTTTTTTTATGTTTGTTTGTTTGTTTTGCTTTTTCCCCTCATGAAAATTGAGACAGTCCTGGGTAAGGCTGGAGAAAGTGAGGTAATATAATGGAAAATCAGGTTCTGGATTCTGGCAGACAAGGATGGAATTCCTGTCCATCACACACATAAATCCTTGCTTAACATTGTCAGTAGGTTCTAGGAACTTAAGCAAACTAATTTTACCATAAGCAAGTTTGGTTCCTGTAGCATGTCATCAACATCAATGTTATAAAGAAATGACCTTGAGCCCTGACCTGTGTGGCAAAGTGAAAGGTCGCCACCTGTTCAATTCCTGGTCAGAGCATGTGCCTGAGTTGTGGGTTTAGTCCTGGTCCAGACCTGTAGGAGAGGCAGCTGATCAATATTTCCTCTCTTCCCCCTCTCTAAAAACAAATAAATAAAATCCTTTTTTAATAAAAAAGAAATGACCTTGAAGAAATGTCCTTATTGGAAGACATGTTGTACTGGCTTTGTGACTTTGAACTAGTTACTTACCTTTACAAAACCTCACATCTGCAAAATGGGACAATAGCTTCTAACATATTAGAACTGTTTGAGATTTCATTTTGTTTCTTGTCACAATAGCAGGTAAGTCGCTGAGACTTGCTGTGAGCCAGACACTGGTAGGTAGTTTACTTCTATCGTCATTAAATCCTCAATGTTATCTACAAAGTAGATTCTAGTATTAACTCTGTTTTTACAGGCTCAGAAAGTAAAAAGGGTAAATAACTTGCCGAAGGTCACATGTCCATTAGAGATGGAGCCGAGATCTGAATCCAGTAAATCTGATTTGAGAGGTGGCTTTGACAAGCTTCAGCTCTCAGAGGTGGTTTCCGGTGCTCAAAATTTCCATTAGCACTCTCCCCCATTCTTTATTACATAAAATCTGTGAAGTACTATGCAAATACACCTTCATAAACAACCGCCATTCTCCCAAACAGAATTGTGCCCCTCTCTCTCATATACAGAAGTTGTGGATCTGCCACTGCCACTGACTGTAACATAAATACACTGTACAGTATGCAGTCTCACAGGAAGCTGTCAGTAAGTTCTTATTAGTATTGATATTAATGTTAGTGCTAGTGCTACTTAACAGGTGAAAGTACCGTGTAAATTGCATAAAATGTAGGGAGTATTATCCTTACCATCACTAATTGTAATAATGTTCAGGTGAAGCAACAAGATGTATTTATTTTTATTTTGACAGTTGACTTTCAGAGCCTATTCCCCCATCCAGCTTCACTCCCCAGCACCTTATCTCCCACTCATTCTGGGGCCCTAGGTGCAAAGGAAGGGGAGTTTTTAAGGATGGGGAGAAAGGGGAAAGGAAGAGAGCCCTAGGGAGCCCCTCTTTCATCTCAAAGCAGCCAGATTTCTGTTTTTGCAAAACAGTGAGCTCACTGTGCACTCCCCAACAATAATAAACTTTCCCTGGCCTGGCTGGCTCTGCGCAATCATTCCTCTGTAAAGAGCCGCTCCAGGAACCTTGCCTCACCCCTTCCAGACTTCAGCCCTCCCCACACCAGAGCTACCCTGGAGTGATTCAAAACTTAAGGCTGGGAAACGGAATGACAACCCCAACAGCCCAAAACTCAGGGCTCTTTGCTTTGGCTAGGGTGGTTTGCCCATTTCTTTACATTAATATTTATCCAGCCCATCCCTTTATTAAACCCAAAATACTGAGGACTAGCAACTTAGCCCCAACCTTCTAGCCAGGCTTCTAGAGAAAGCAAGTTGGATTCTGTCATAGTGTTATGTTTGGTATGCGCACACATATGTCTCCCTCTCCTAGTCTGTCTCCATCTTCCCTGTTACTAAAGGAGATAGAGATATATATATGCACACACACACACACATGCTGGGTGTCTTCAGACACTCTGAGTTAGAAATAAACATGCATCGAAACTTCCATTACAGTCTCCTAATTCTTTAATTTAAAAAGCATAGCTCTCTTGATACCTTTCCTGCCCTCAAAAAATCAGCATCATTTACAGTGATAAATTTCGTCTGAACTGCTTGCCTGAGATGGCCCTGTGTAGGGTGTGTCAGGGATTGTGAGAGGCAAGAGCATCGATGATTGTTCGGGAGATAGATTTTCTCCGAAGGAGAGTCCCATATGACAGTACTGCGTCCGCAGTGGGAGGGAACGGGCCAAGTGGAAGAACCAGCGAGACTCAACCTAAGACACCAAGTGGAGAGAGAGGGACAACTCTGCTCCTGGGAGACCAGCAGAACCACGCTCAATTAGGCGCAAGGGGAAATGCTTGCAATACTCCCTGAAGTTCCTTTCTGTGGTTGCTGTCTCCCCGACAGCTTGCCATCTGAGATGGTACCCTCAGAGAACCCTGCTCTTAACTGGAACACAAGGTCATCTCTCCACTTGGCCTTTCCTGAAGCCATAGACCGGCGTTAGGGGGAGAAGGTCGCAGTGCACCCACTCACTTTGAAGCTCCCTGCAATCTCCCTCTTCCTCCAGCCCCTGCGGGTTTGTGGCAGAGATGGGTTGTGCCGGGGGATTCTTCGGCCTGGCATCCCTGCAGCCAGCTGGCCGGGTCTTCGAGGAGGCCGGGTCTGAACCTCACGTCACCCCCGCTGCAACGCGTGCGTGGCCAAGCGCTGGAGCACGAGAAAGCCCTTTTTTGGTAACAGCCCAGCCGTAAGCGGGACACAGTTCTTCGGCCCGCTAAAGCCACCTCGGAGTAGATGAAAACATGTCTGGGTTGGGCAATCCTCTGGACTCTGCAAGAGCCACCATCCCTGCGTGCCAAGAGCCCCTGAGGCAGTGGGGGTGAGGGAATCGAGTCAGCATGGTAATTTACACATTTACTCCTGGGCCGGTTCCGTGGCGGAAGTATTTGCCGATTCCTAAAGGATTAATTCTGGTATTAAAAATAAAAAAGTAGTAGTCCAGAGCGTAGGGTTACGCAAGAGCCACTCGGCCGTGAAATCCCAGGAACGACGTGATTCGCTGAGAAACCCCGGGGAGGGGACCCTGCGCCGCCCGCCAAGACTTGCCCAGCCCGGGGCGCGCAAGCTGCCGTGCGCTTCGTTCAAAATTGGGTGGAAGGAAAAGGAGGACCTAGTTAGTGGTTGGTGCTGGCACAGCGGCCGCAGCGAGCGATCAGACCTCTGACTGCTTTCTTCCTGAAGGGGCGGAGAACAGGGAAGGGAAGAAAGGCGGGGGGAGGTGGGGGACAGGGGGGAGTCGCGTCTGGTTCCTGCCTCCTCCCCGTTTCCTTTCCTTGCCAGCATGCCAGGGCACGGGGGAGTCCAGCGCTGTTCTCAGCAAAAGCTGATTTTTTTTTTTAGGTCCAAAAATTAAGGAACCCTGGAATGAGTCTCCCGGGGATTAGGCCTAGAGGGTAAAAAAAAAAAAAGAGGAAGCGCCAGACAAGGGTGCTATTCACTGACCCTGCTGGGTTAAAACAAACACGCACACCCCAAGAGGTGGGGAGCGGGGTAGCTGGGAAGGAGGGCATGGAGAACCAGAGTGGGCGGAAAGCCTGGAAGGGCTGTCCAGGCCACAGGTGCGCACACGCCGGGACCCTCCACCCTACTCCGCATGCGCATAGGCCTTTGCAGGCAGCCTGAGTGCCAGTGGGTGGGTTCTCTTCGGCCAGCACCAGAGCTGGGGATTTCCACCGTCCAGATACAGAGACCCGTCGCCGCCGGCCTCTTCCTGCTGGGGCAGCCAAAAGGCCAGGCCTCAGAATGGGAAGCCCTCGATGCAGCTTCTCCGTTCCTCGTTTCTCCGTCAAGTCTCGTACAGATACGCAGCCATCACTGCTGACCCTGGTTGAGGTGGATGGGCCAGGAGCTCCAAATATTTGACTTGCCTTTGCTGGGCGGTTCAACCTGAAACTCAGGAGAAAGGGAGGAAGAGAGGGCACTCAGGACTGAGAACATATTTACATTACTTTGTTCAACTTGGACTTGATAAGGTCACTGATATAGCTGTTTGACCTTGAGCAAATCACCTGAACTTTCGGCTCCTTAATCTGTAAAATGGGAATAATTCCATTGCCTCCTTTGCCTGCCTCATTGGTCTGTGTGAACGTTACAACGTTATAATGTACTTAATCAAATCTAAGAGATTATTATGAAGAATATAATGACCAGCATTTGTCTAGTGCTCTGAAGTGCATGCCCAGACATTATCTCACCAATCCCCACAGCAGCCCTGTGAGGTAGGTGTTACTTTCATCACCCTCCTGTATAGGTGAGGAAAGCAGGTCCGGAGCTGGTCAACAATTACTGGAAGCCAGGTTCCCTGGCTCTAATCCCTGCATTCCTCCTTCTCATTCACCAGTTGCTGCTAGCCTTTTTTGGTGGTGGTAGTGGTTATGAGGGGTATGTGTGTGATGCCTCTAAGAAATGTCAGGAAAAGCCCTGGCCAAGTGACTCAGCTGGCTGGAGCATCGTCCAGATACACCAAAGGTTGTAGGTTCAATCCCAAGTCAGGGCACCTAGAAGAATCAACCAATATATCTATCAATAAGTGGAACAACAAATTGATGATTCTCTTTAAAAAAAATCAATTAAAAAAAAAAAAAGAAATGGCAAGAAAGTCAAATGCCTCTCCCTACAGGAGCTTCCAGATTAAGAATGCCAGTACTGTCCCAATAGATGCAAACTTATGCACAAATTAGCACCAGTTATTTGGGAGTTAAAATCAGTCATCATTTAGCTTTGAGCAAAATTGCGTAGCCACGCTTCCCTGGCATCCCCTGAGACTTCTCTTTCTCTTCCTGGGTTTTATATACCCTGGTCTTAGGCAGAGGTGATAGGGGAAAATATGAAACTCTAGAATACACTGAAGTATTTAAGGGCTTTAGTGAGTTACTCTGACTGGGGATGGCTGCATTTTAAATGTCCACATCTAAGGAGGACCTCAGGCTAGATGATGAAGGGGTAAGAGAAAGTGGACAGGGTGTATTTTATGGTGGAAGGAAGCTCTTCCCAGACCCTCAGTTCATGTCACACCAGTAACAACCCTTTGTTCTCACCTAATGCAGGTCACACCTACTGTGTGCACATCCACCTAATATGTACCATCCTACACTTGAGCTGAAGGCTACTTGATGACTATAGCAGGCTGCTGCCTTCAAAGCATTTCTAGCCTACAGGAGGCCCATAACCCTGACAGTCAAACCTGGTCTACCTATCACTGGAGCTAGAAATCAAGGGAGCAGGTGGCCCCCAACCCTGACTCATGTAGAGGACAACCACACTTTAACCTGAATTTCCCTTCCTGGCTAGACCCAGAGGATCCAAGTCTGATGTGTCCTTAGAGGGTGTGAAACTATTCTCATCACATATATTGTTTCAAAGCTGAAACTTGGCTGCCAGATGGCCTGTTGGGTTTCCATTCCCAACTCCTTAGCTTGTGCCTTTCCATTTGCCATTCATTCAGTTATTCGACTATTTATTTAGCGAGCACGTTCTCAGTCCTGGGGACTTAACGATCAACTAAACCAGATTAGCTCCAGCCCCAAATCTAGAAGCTTCCATTTCCTCCTAGGTGTCCCAGTTTCCTGATGCAATAGCCCAAAAGTCATTAGAAGTAGTGCTTGTTCAACACTCCCCCCAGCCACATGACTGACTTAGAGCAATCTATTTATTCCCTCTGAGCCTCAGTTTCCTCACCTGTCAAGTGTTGGTATTAAAACGCATTCTCCCTACTTCAGGGGCTTATTGTGAGATTCTGTGTGTTAATGCCTAGGGCTTCAGAAAGGTGAGCCATTGTGAAGAATCTCTTTCCCAGCACTAAGCCCTTCTAGGTATAAAAATAGCTGGAAAGGGAGGCCTGTCCACACTCTTCATCTTGCTTTTGGCAGGTTTCCTCCTGAGGTGGCCAGCCTAGCATCTCTGTTCTTCTAGGCTGACAGACAAAGAAGCAGTGACTACCCTGGACCTAAGAGCTAGAGTGGGAGACAATAAGCAAGGTTAGGCTGTCTTCTCATCTCTCCTAGAGGGACGAGACTTTCTGTCCCCAAATCCCAGGTGGTGCTGAAGCTTGGAACAGCTGGATTTATTTGGGGCTTCTACTTTTTTTGTTTTGGTCAATTTAGAAAGAAAAGAGGCAATGACCTCTTCTTAAAAAAACAAAACTAGGCAGGAAGTGTGCTTCGCCTGAGTGGCAGGGACTAAGGGTGTAATTACAGGTTTTTGTTCAGCATTTTCATGTAATTAAATTTAAAGGAAAGCAAGAGCCTGGCCTAAGCTTCTTGGATTCAAGGTAGACAAAGGGGGGGGGGGTTTGCGGGGGGGAGAGGCAGGAGGTGAGAAATGGATTTGCTTTTCAGGCTGAGAAGAAGCAGGGTTCTCGCCTTTATTAATATCTTTACATTCCCTTTCCAAAAGGTAGCCGATTATTCATCTTTTATTCGGTGCCACTGCACTCTCCTTGGTGACATTTCCCAGCCATGCGCAGCCTTCTCGGCACTGATTTCCCTTCAACCCCTCCCCACTTTTTCACATTGTCGCTTTCCGCCTGGCTGCCCACACAATAAACCCACTGCAAAATCCACAGCCAGCTTTGTTGCCTACACAGTTTGGATACCAGCGACCACCGACGCCGCGAAATAGTCCGTCCTTTTGTTTTGAACATCTTCTGGTTTTCCGTGTTCCGCTTTACATACTCCCTAACACCGCCGCTCCGCCTAGCCCTGCCCGCAGCTGCCTCGGTTTCCCCAGGCAAGCAGTCCCTGTGCACTGGAGCCCGTGGTCTGTAGCGCCCAGGGCGTTCAAAACGGCCTGAGGCCCCGGGGCGCGCGGGCTTGTCTCCCTTCCCCTCCCCTTTCCTCTCCCTCCCCCAGTCCTCGTAGTCCCTCTGACGTTTCCTGGACGTTGTGGACTAGTAGCAAGAATGAATCCACTGTCTGCTCACATTCTTAGGGGCCGGAAACCTGACCCACCCCAAACCACGCGCTCCAAAGGAAGGGCACTTGCATTTTCCGGGAGGGCGGGCCTCTGCTAGGGTCAGGTGGGCTGGCCTCGGGCACCCTCCCTCCTCTTCCCCTCCCCCACAACGCCCGCAGATTACACCCCCCCACACACACACCCCCTTACGCCCCCTTCACCTACTCTTCCCAAGAACAGATTGTTTATCAGAATGGGCAGCCAAGAAACCTACTCCTGTTTCTAGCCTCTGCCAGAGATTAATCACAGTTGGGAAAGGCACAAAACTTGACTGTGCTGGGGCGGGTGGAGGGGTAGTTAAAAGGAAAGGCCAATAATTCTGACATTTGACAAGCTGACCAAATTGGTGTTACCTTTCCCCTCCTTTCTTTTAGTAAATCAGGCAGGGGACGGAATTATATTTCATTCCCACTCCCTCTACCCCTTTACCCTGCCCCCCCAACCCCACCCCCATCCTCCCCCTCCTCTCTAAGTCTTCATGTTTGATGCTTTAATAATACTGACTGGCTTTTAATTCTGATTAACATTCTCATTCTCAACTGGTGTGTGTGTGTGTGTATGTGTGTGTAGAGGTCTAGAAAGACATATTCACAAACCTGACCGCCTGACAAATCCCCCCTTTTCATCCTTCCCTTTGAAATGACATCAAGATGGAATGGGGGTGGGGGGATGAAGAGAGGAGGCATGGAAAAAAGAGAGGGAGGGGGAAGCAATTTATGTGCTTTTCTAAGGCAGCTAGTAAAATTCCTAAGGGAGAACAAATGCCAAAATTGACTGTCTTGGTGTATTTTAGACCGGATTGTCCGGGTGAATCATGTCAGGGCTTTGCATTGGACCTGCAGCCTGGAAGCCAGGGACAGGCATACAAAACATCCCTGTGTCTGGGAGATGCCCTTCCCAAGGAGGCATGAGATAGGTATTTGCTTTTGCTAGTTTCCTCTCCATTAGGATTTTTTTTTTCCGTCTAATTCATTGCAAGATGGGTTAAAAAGGCGGGGGGGGGGGCTGATAAACAAAAACCAGGAATAGAAAATTCACCATAAAACATGGCCCCCAAAGGGAAGGTGCAAAACCCATTTGATCCAAGATATAGATAATCTCCACCCTGGATTTTTCCCCCCTCTACTTTACAACTCTGCAGACATCAGGTTAGCAAAAGGTAATAAATAGTTCTTGCACAGCAGGGACTGGACTAGTGAAAACAGTTTACTGAAATTAATGGGCCTCGCTTGAACCAAAACCTCCACTTTGGAATTAATGCCAGACATAGTTTTCCTGAACTCTATCCAACTGCCTAAGCGGCAGACAATTTTTGTTCTATTTGTGCTGGAAAATAAAGCCCGGGCCCTTGATCTCAGTGTAGATTATAATTAAAAAAAAAAAATTCCAGCACAGTGAACACTATGCCAATTTCCAGTTTCTGCTAGTAGAAGCCCTTGTGCTCTGGGCTGTGCGTGACAGTGTGACAATCAGAAGTTATCTGATAAACTTTCCATTGAAAACCGTCTTCAGACTCCCTCCCCATCCATGGCTTCAGAGCTTTCACCGTGTCACCCGAGAGAAAGAAAAGCTCCCAAAACTGGTTGGGTTCCCAATAACAACCCTCTTCCCCAAGACTCTAGTAAGGCTGCGTCTGAACCACGCTACCTGCGTGACCTCTATTCCCCACCCGAAATGAAGCTCCAAACACCCAACCGAAAACCACACGGCTAGCGACCCTGGTACTCGGAGTGTCTACACTGAAGCTCCTTTTACTTCTATTTTTATTATTGTATTTTTGAGGCTGCAAGGCACACACGCACGCACAGGCTCACACCCAGTGGTTATGGCAGGTACAGTAGAGGCCCGGCGCCCTGACTGTCAGTGTCAGATTCCAACCTGCCCCCCACCCCTTATTAATAAAAGCCCGGTCACGGGCAGCCGGGGTTCTGGTTTTCATTGTACAGTCTGCACTGGTGACACAGGACATGTGGAAATTTTTGAGAGCACTGCGGTGAATGGCGTGGTGGGGGTGGGGGTGGCGGTAGCGAGAGCAGGGGCAAGGGAGGAGGGGAGGGGAGGGAAGGGAGCGAGTTACTTTTTAGCTTCCGCTAAGTACTTGGCAGCTGGCCAGGCCCAGAGGATTCTGGGAAGCGAAAGCCTCCCCAGTATAAACTGCCAGCTTTAAGCAGCCCTGACAGTTCTGCTCCTTCCAAACTTGGCAGCCGTTCAAAGTGCTCTTTCATTTGAAATGCTGGAAGCCTGCCATGTGCAATGCAGATTTGCTGTGCCTGTGCGCAGAAGGAACTGATAAATGCCGTTGCGGTTGCCATGGGGACAGGAGGCTATCAGAGTGGCCTTGTGATCCGCAGCCTCTCCGCGCGGCAGGCTCTCGCTCTCTCTCCCGCCCCTCCTCCTCCTAGTCAGTGAGATGGTGAAATAAATGTTCTGGAAAGAGGTTAACCCTCCTCTCCCTGGTTCCGAAGCGGAGAGGAGGGTTAACCTCTAAGCATTTCCCCAGTCTTAAGTGCCAGCCAGGACCACAGGACTAAGCACCCTTTCGGGGCAGGTCACCAAACACCCACCCCCTCACCCAGACAATCAGACACCCTCCCAGCCCTGCTTCCTGCTCCCTGGGGGCTTTCACAAAGCTGTGTTTTTAATAGAGCTTTTCAGCAAGTCCAAGTGTAAGTCTTTGAGTCATCAAAACCCGGATGTAAACACAGGAGCCCTACATTCTGCACAGTTTGCGTGTATTTTATCTTTTTAATAATATTTTGCTGGCAACTTAGAACTGCATGGATGCCAGATATTTTAGCCAGCCACTGACATCATGCAGCATCCATCTTAGGGAGAGTGGCTGCCTGTCCTTCCCTTGTACTCTCTCTCTCTGCCCTGCGACCACAGGAAACCTGGGTCTTTCTGAAGGCATCTTATTGTAGTAGAGGTAACCGAGCCCTTTGGAACCTCAGGCTTTAGAATGAGCATGACATCACCCTGGGCAGCAACAACAGAGGGTATGTTTCTGGAGACAAGACACTGGGTGATCCGAGGTGAAACAGGCCCATCATTTATGCTGGGTGTGAGGTTGCGCCGGTCTGGATGGCCGGCCTCCTATTTTGCACAAGCTGCTGTTTGAAACACAGTCTGATTCAATGTACAGAAACAAAATAGCACATTCAGATTTGGTACATGTTCAGGTCTATAATGCCAACTCTCCGGGTGGCCTGTTTAATGGGGAAAAAATGAAATACTCTATTCCAGCCAAGGCCTATGGAGGCCAAAGAGGTTTAGTGATTTATTTACATTGAGCAGTATTCCTTCTCAACCCAACTCGCTATTTCCTGAAGGTTTCCTGAACCTAAACCTTTGTTAACATCCCAGGAAGAGAACATATTTTTCCTGTGGCTTTCAATATTTTCTGCTAAATATATTTCGGCTCACTGTTTATCTAGGGCTTCAGCTTTCAGACCTTTATGTACTTTTAACACCTTGAGGCTGTTCCACTGAAAAATGGTGTATGTTTATTAAAGAGGACTTTATGTGCTGGGCTGTAAGGCAGGGGGAATTTCTGTTTGGGTCTGTCGGTATAATGAGGGCTTCAGGATGAGGTCCGAGTCAGAGGCCTGCTTGGCTTATGAACCCCTTTTGAGAAAGTGGGCCCTACATAGCTCACACAGACCCCTGAATACCACAGAGTGTTGAACCAACTGAGGTATTTCTTCGTTAAGTGACGGCTGCCATGGAGGCCAGAGAGGAGAAAGACTGAGAATGCCCTAGGTTCCTGGGGCTTACCTGCAATTTGTTTTAGCCTGACTCTCTCTGGGTGTCTGATTGTCACGGTAATTTTGGCCAGAGCCATGCACACTCTGTCTCGCTGGCATTTCCTGACTTTAAGCAGCCCCTTCCAAATAAATAAATTTATCGATAGAAGCCATCTGCTTTACCTTGCCAGCAGGCAGAGAGCTGGAAGGGGCGGTGTTCAACGTGATTTTTAGGATCAATTTGCCCTTGAGATATTTGGAGATGGGTTTGGCTCGGAATTAAACAGGACAGAATTGGGGGCAGAGATCAGGTGATTTCAAAAGCCCCTCTTTCTCCCGATCCCTCCTCCCACCCCCACCCCAGACCCCACCTTCCCCAGACAATCCAGCAGCTGGGTTTTTGGCTCTCGAAGCTGCTACGCTTTGGCAAGCCAAAGCATATTTCGTGGTGGTGATTCCTTTCCCAGGTTGACCAACATGTTTCTGCACTGAGCGAGGGATGCTTCCTGACTGTGTGCATGAATCAGAGGCTGTATCTTTCATCCAGGCCTTCTAGTGACAGTTTTAAGCTAGCAGAACAAAGCAGATCATGAGGAACCCTTTATTATCAGGGTCCAGAGATAAAGAATCTCTCCGCAGAGCTGGCTGCACATAACATGGATGTATGATTTTTCCATTTTAACCATGCCAAGAGCAGCCCATTTCCGCAGAAGGCGATGCCTACGTTCACATTTCAGACACTACCCTTCCTCTCTCTCTCCATGTCCTTGTGGTATTTGCTTATTTGTTGGCTTCAGGAGTTCTTTTTTTTCTTTTTTTTTTTCCAGCCTTCCTCTTCCAAATGGGAAGATTTGCAAAAGCCATTTTGGGGCTCTTGAGTGCCTTCCCAGATGGAGGCAAGCCCCGAGATTCCAAACAGCCTGGACACTGCCCATGTTCTGCCCTATTACAGCAGGCGGACAACAGAGGGGCGTCACTGGGGCGGCCCCTCTGCACCAGGGCCCGAAGAGGCAGCTCTCAGAAGCCCATGGATTAGTAAGGTCTGCCGGACTGCTTCAGGAGCCGCCTCGGAACAACTCCCTTTTGTTTTGCTGTCTAGCATGTGACCAGAATGCTGCCAGCTAATTTTAACCCTACCAAAGTATGGCTGAAAAGCAAAACAAAACCAGAAAACTATATTGCATCTGGAAAGAGAAATGCTGTGGGCTGGATAAAAGCCTTTTCAGCCTGTGTTCCTTCCTGTTTCAGTTTCCAACCTTGCGTTTATCGGTAACCTGAAAAATGATGAGTTTCACCAAATTCCTGGATATTGCACAAGAAGACAATGGGTCTATTTCGGGTGCTGTGAGTGTGTCTGGAAGCCATTGTTTTCGGGAGGGACAATGCTTTGGGCTTTTCTGATACTTTACTTCTAGGGTCTCAAAGCCCCCCAAAGTAGGGGGTTGGGTGGGGGGAACAGGCACTGTCCATGGCAACGAAGCATGCTTCACTCCAGAAGGACCTGGGTGAGAAGTGGGTCATTGAGCCAGTGGTGGTAGGGGGTAGCAGTGGCAGTGGTGGCCTTGGAGGTGCTAAAAGGTGAATAGTAGGGAGTGTTTGAAGTGGGACAGCAGGAGCAGGAAGAAATGGGGAAAGGAAAGCTCTCACAATAGCTGAGTGGCCCCCTGGGTCCCAGGCTACCAGCTTTCCCTCTAAATTTCCATATCCGCTCTCAGCACCAGGAATTAAGAAGGACTTCATGGAGTGCCTCACCCTGGATACTTGGCTTCTCAAAGAATTCCCATGGCAGTTAATTGTTGCTTGGAAGCTGATGATGCTGGAGAAAAGGTGCAGAATCTCAAGACCCAGGGAATTAAGCGGTTTGGATAAGACAGCATGTAGCTAGGCAGCTGCTGCCAGCTGGTCTAACTAGGTAGTGAGATAGGCTGTCATTAGCCTGAGCTCTATGGTGCAGTCCCAGAAGATGATGTGATGATGGAGAGACTGAGGGGAAGGGCCCCAGTTCATGCTGCAGCACTATGGCAATCCAGAGGGCTTGGTGGCAGTTGTTCTGACAGCTGCTGGTGGCTTCAGCTGCCTAAAAAGCCATTTGCTCGGGCCTGCCCTGTCTGGCCAACTTTTGTGTATTTAAAGGACCTTTGTTGGTCTCTGAGGCCCCCTTTCCACCTGAATCCTCAGGCAAAGACAGCGCCTTTGGAAGGGACGGGAAGCTCCCAGGAGATTCATTTGCAAGGTGTGCTGTAACCTGCTTACAGTAGTCAAGATCAATTGGCAAATTCCTAAATTAAGGTTCTGTTTACTCGGTTGTTCCAAAGACTTGCTTTGAGCACGTTGATGCCTTTAATTAAAAAGATGAGAGCTCATGAGCAGGTGAAAATATTTTTGACTCCTCACAGATATGTTCGAATTTCATTTCTTGCCTTGCCTTTCACAGTAAGGGGTGTCAGGCTGGTCAGCACTTTTGTCTGTAAAACCAATAAAAACTTCTTCTGTACGCTAACAGCTGGCTCTTCTGCACAGAATTATAAAAGGAACCCTAAGTCAAGAATCTGTTCCTTGTGCCTCTCTGTTTACAGATTTTTTTCGCCAGCATTCAGGTGTCATTAGGACACATTCCTCATTTACCTTTCCAGCCAGAGGATTCCTAAATGTTTCATAATAGCACCACAGCTGGAATGCAGCTGCTTCAGGGTGGAGCAAAAATAACTCCTTACGGGTCAGCAGGGTGAGGGAGGGCAGGGAATCTTGGAAGGTTGGGAAAGTCCTTTCCTAAAAGCCAGAGCTCAGGAAGGAGTGGGGCCTCTGGTGTGAAAACTTCCAGGTGGGGGAGGAAAGGGTAAGTTTTTGCCCTCTGGGTAGATTCCAAAAATTTGCTTTGGGGAGGCCAAATATTTTGAAATTGCCTTTAAAACAAACAGCACAAATGTTTAAATTGACCTGGGAAACCCTTCCTTTTTCCTTTCCCTACAATCCATGTCTGTTCCCTTGAACATTAAAACCAACAGGAGCATTTGCCCAAGCTTCTCTCCTCTCCCACCTCTCTCCCTTCCTCTGTCTG
Source organism: Mormoops blainvillei (assembly GCA_004026545.1). Lineage (NCBI taxonomy): Eukaryota > Metazoa > Chordata > Mammalia > Chiroptera > Mormoopidae > Mormoops > Mormoops blainvillei. The sequence continues at coordinate 52,669 of PVJD01007425.1, forward strand.
TCTCTCTCTCTCCTCTCTCTGTCTCTCTGTCTCTGTCTCTGTCTCTGTCTCTGTCTCTGTCTCTCTCTCTCTCTCTCTCTCTCTCTGTTATCTTTGGTTCGGCAAAACTTTTGGAAGCTTTCCCAGGCTGGAGCTATAGAATGTTTCCAGGAAAATGCATAAGGAGTGTCTGTGTTTTGAGTTTCTCTGGAGGGGGCTGAACATGTTTTTCAGAGACACTTTGCTAAGGGCAGCCAGGTCTTGTGCAAGAGTCCAGCCAAGCAAAAGGGCAGACGGTGCCGGAAAGATCCATGCGCATCCAAAAACGCTGAAGCGAAGGTGTGGTTTAGCTGGCCCGCCTGTTCTCGACCTCTTTCAGCCTTTTATTAGTGCAGCTGCCTCCATGTCAGTCTGAGTTGAAGCACCCCCAGCCCCTTCCAGGAGATAGATAAGCTCAGAACAGCTGGGGGCCAGGGTTTGAACTTTATTCTCAAATTAGCAGCACTTGTAATTTCTGCCCAAAGAACACCCTAAGATTTAGATGGCGAAGTGCAGAGAGTCAATACTCGCCCAGCAGGCAGGCACCCCACCCAGGCGTGGAATGTAATGGGGAAAAGGTGTCCTGCGGATGTTGCTGCCAAGAAGCTGCCAACCCCGAGCCCATGCCAGCACAGCTCCACTTGGGCCCAGAAACACCCACACAGCTGCATGCACACATGTATCAGAAAGCGCCTGTATGAGGCCTGAGGACCATGGGGACTCGCAGGACCCCTCACTGATAGAGGTGGTTCTCGAAAGCAAAGGCAAGTGGGATCCTGAAAAAATACTCTCTTATTTAGGCTGATTCACGAGAAAAAGAGGCAGAAGTATCTTCTAGTAAGGCCGCCCTGAGTGAGAGCAGAGCAGACCCAGCCACATTCTCCAGGGGGAAAGGCTGCTTCCCCCCGGGTCAACCCCCTGTGGCCGCGAGGACCCGAGACCTCAAGAAAGAACCAAGAAGGGGCCTGCAGTGCTGGGAACGAGAGGACACAGCCCCTGGCTCTCTTCACCCTGTCAGTGTGAAAACTATTTACCAGTGACACTGGAACTGGTCATGGTTCCTGCAGTACATTCTCTTTTCCTTTCCATCCAAGGGACACACTGACTCCAGAAGGCATCTTCTCTGTAGCAGGTTGGAAAGTTGTTTAATAGCTCAGGCTTTGGAATATTAATAGCAACGAAGACAAGCACAGCTAACAGCCGTTGGACATCTCTTCTGCCTCTGGCATTGTGCTGTTTTAATGCAGTCTCTCTTCTGACCCATACCTCATGAAGGGGGTTCAGCTATTATCCCCATTTTATGGATGTAGAAATGGAAGCTCAGAGAGGTTAAGTAACTTGTCCCAGGACACATAACTAGTAAGTCGTGGCTGCAGTTAGAACTCAGGGTTGCCTCACTTTAAAGTCCTTCTCAGGTGGAGCTGGGTTCCAATCCTAAGTCTGCTATGTGTGACTATGTGACCCTGGCCAACCTCCAGGTTTCCTGATCTGTTTTCCTAAATTAAACACATCATATATTGGCAATTTCATATAATTTAGCGAAAATCTTCCTTACGAGATATTGTGAGAATGAAATAAGATAATGCACACAGAGTACTTAGCAGAGCGCCTAGAATGTAATAAACACCTGGTAGATGCTAGCTTTTAATAATAATCCCAGAGTCAGTGTGTTTGTTCAGTATGGATACATTAATCATTATTCATAGGGTTTGTGAGTCTTCTTGAACCTTGGAAGGTCCGTTCCTCCCTGTATAGGCACATCGGCCCCAGCTTGACCGTGATGCTGATGCCGGGGAAAATAACTTCTAATCCCTTCTTGGTGACTTCTCCTGTGCTGGAACCTGCACATCTGGAGCACACATCTGTGTCTGAGCCACCAATTCCTTCCTTCTGCATTGCCCACTCACATTCACTTGGGTTCATTAGGGGTTCCCAGTTTTCAAAATCATTCAAATCTGATCACTTCACAGTCCTGCCTAAAAATCTTCCAGACGCCTAACTGAATCAAGACAAACGCCTTCACTTGGACACAGAGCCCTTGGGAAACTGCCTCCAACCCCTCTTTCTCCCTCTTCCTGCCCCTCAATTACTTTCTGACCACATGAAATCCCTCTTTGTTCCTCGAACGCCACATGAACTTTCAAGCCCGTGCCTCTGCAGGGCTCTTTTCTCTGTCTAGGAAGAAAGTTTCCCCCTCTTCCTCTTTGAACAAACTTCTGTGCATCTTTCAAAACCCAACTCAGTTTTTATCTTTCCTGTGAAACTGGCGTCCAGCATTTCTGTCTCCACACTCCCATGGCTATCTGCACATATCACAAAGAGTTGTAGTTACCTGTGCACACAACTTCCCAACTGACGACTTGTTATAGTTCAAGGCTAGGGCTTACCTTCTATCCCCAAAAGTCACCCAGGAGGCCCTAAAAAATGCTAGTCAAATGAAGGCACCTGAATATAAATTCTTATAATGTAATTTTATTGGCAGTAAAATAGTGTGTGAGCGCATGTGTATATTATTTATACCTTCCCTGTTCCAGCAAAAATCTGAGGTAGATGTGGATATAAGAATCTTTCTTCCTCACAAGCAGATAGAGAATAGTGCTCAGTACGTCCCACAGCACTGAGCCAGGGCTTTGGAGTTAAAGAGTTCTGGGTACAAATCCTAACTTGGCATCTGACTGTCACTGTAAGGCATTACTTCATTTCTCTTAGTCTCAGTTTTCCCATCTGTAAAATGGTGATAAAAATAATTACCTCTGTGAGAGACGTTTTTGATTGTCATCCAATCGTCGCTACTGCTTCCTTCCTTAGTGCCCTGAATTTTTTTTCTCACATCCATGTGCCTGAAGTAGGGGTGGGAGAAATCCTGATTAGTTTAAACTAATCTTGGTGTCCCACATTTCCCTTGCCAGTGATTCATTTTTGGATAGATCTGTGACCCAGTTCTGGTAATTGAAGTGTAGGGAGGATCTTTATGGCATGTGTGTGAAGAGTTGTTCTAGGAAATATTCTCTTGCTCTTAAAACATGAGAGAAACAATCGTCCTTCAGCAGCTGCATGCTATGTCTGGAATGATGGCTGGTGCCACAGCAGCCATTTTGCTGTGATGAATCAAGCCAATACGCCCAAGACGATAGAATGGAAACGTGGCAAGAACCTGGATCCTGATGGCACAATTTAGCAGCTTGATTTTTGTGCCTTGGAGCCACCCACTTCTGGACTATTTCCTGAGGCCATCAATTCCTTCGTTGTTCAGTGAGGGACCACCGGCTCCATCCAATAGAACTGAAGTTGTTACTTACAACCAAAAGCATACTTTACAGGGTTGTTGTGATGACTAAATAAAACAAAGTTTGCAAAGTTCCTAACAGTGCCTGGCACATAGTAGTTTCTTAAAGATTAAAGACTTTCCTGATGAGACAATCTGAGGCAAATGCATGAATAACTATGATGAGTGACCCAAAGAATCTGGCAGATAGTAATAAAGCAAAATTTAGAGCAGTTCAGAGGTGGGCGGGTGCTGGAATAACAACAAAGATAATGATGACAATGAAATTCAAACATTGTGCTAATAAGTGCCTGATGAAACTTACTGAGGTTGTAACATTGGTTCTCCTTTGTTCTTCTCGTGCCTTTTCTTACCTGGGTCAGAGTTAAACACTGCGAGACACAGGCTTTTCTAATTGTGGGCAGCCACACTTGCACAGTCGGGGTGGTCCCTGATTACCCTGGGGCATGGAAGCCCTGCTACAGGATGAAGGCTAGAGTGTAATTTGTAGGTCCAGGAGGAGCCAAGATTTGGAAGCAGAACTAACAGGGCCTGCAATTGACAAAAAAGCACCAAGCCTGTCCCCTCCCAGACAAGCCCCGCAGCAGACATCCGCAGCTTGGGAAGGCCTGCGTTTGGGGGCCCTGGGCCCTGGGGGCTCGCCTGGCTTTTGGCCTGCTGACCAGGCCACAGAGCTCTCCTCCATGCCAGCCCCATGTCCCTTCTGAACCAGTTCCAGGAGAGCTCAGCCACACCAGTGTCTGCCAGACTCATGTCCGCCCAGTGCGTGGGCGGCCCTGGCAGCAGGGGATGGAACAGGGTTTGTGCAAGGACAATGTGGCCCCCGTGGCAGGGTTGTGAGAGAGGCAGTCTCACTTCCTGCGGCAAGCCAGGAGGGAACCTGGAGGAGGTGAGGAGCAGAAGCTGCAGATTCTAGGCAGCCTCCATCCCCTTTCAAAGGCCCTCTTCACGTTAGAAGCCTCTCCAGGCCGTTTACTTCATGTATGTCCCACCCCTGCCCAGCCAGGCTCAACACTGACATTCATTTCTGTTCACTAAATATTTATTGAGAATACTCTTATACAAGATGCCATATTCCTGCTAGTGACTGAGAGTAAGAGGGACATGAAGAAAAACAAGATTAGAGTAGAAAGGATCTCAAAATGTTTTTCAAATTTCTCTCAGCCTTATAACCACCCTCCTCCTTCCCTCCCACCCCAAAGCCCAAGTAGTTAAGAAAGAAATAAAAAAGTGAGACTGCTATAGCTGAGGCAGGGGCAGGTGCAGGGGCAGGGGCAGAGCCCTGTCTGTTTTGGCCAGAGACACCCTCCCTGGACCGAGTCTGAAAGCCTCGATCTAGACCAGAGGGGAAACTGAGGCCCAGAGAAGTGATGTGACCTCCCTGAGATACACTGCAAGTTAGTGGCCCAGCCAGGTTCCAGTTTAGGTGTCTGAGCAGCTGGCCCAGTGCCCTACCCATTGTACAGCCCTACCTAGTCACTGTTTCAAAGATCAACTGGGAAGCTGAGGCAAATCGACCTGGAATAGAATCTATGTGCTACGGACTAGTTAAAGAGAGCCAGCTCTGGCTGGTGAGGTTCAGTGGATTGAGCTCCAGGCTGCAAAGCAAAGAGTTGCTGGTTCAATTCCCAGTCAGGGCACATGCCTGGGTTGCGGGCCAGGTCCCCAGTAGGGGGCGCATGAGAGGCAACCACACACTGATGTTTCCCTCCCTCTCCTTCTTCCTCCCTTCCCCTCTCTCTAAAAATAAATAAATAAAATCTTTTAAAAATAAAACAAAGAAGTGAAAATGAAAGCAATATAAAGTCTCTTTTAAAAAAAATAAAGAGAGCCAACGGTCTAACTCGGGGAGAAAAAGCACCCACGGAAGAGGGGCAGGAGGCTGGGTCTGGAACAGGAAAGGCAGAAGTAGACAAGGAACATGGCCTGGGCACGGTGGGATGTCGGGTGGCGGCAAGGAGACGATTCCAGGCCCCAGAGAATATAATCGGCTAAAGCCTGAAGAAAGACTGTCAGTTCAGAGTCCTGGGTTCCAGCCTGGCTCTGCCATCACAAGCGAAGTGACCTTGGGCCAGTGGCCTCCCCTGTCCGGGTTTGTTTCCTTATAGGGAAAATGGCAGAGGGGCAGACTAGTTGGTTCTACTGTGACAAGCTGCGATGCCTTCTCCCCTCCCGTGGGGCTGGCCCTCACCTCCCTACCACCACCACCCACGTCACCACCACCCGCGTCACCACCCAGGATACTTCCAAGTATATGCCAGGTGGCTGGAACTGACACCAGGAGGAAGTGTCCCTGGGTGCCCCATGAGAGCAGTACAAAGCTGGCAGCTCAAGGGACCCGCCCAGAGCTTTGGGGAACAGTGACAAAACATGAGGAGGCAGGAACGAACCATTCCTCTTCTCAGAAGGGTTCTTTCCAACCCGGCCCTCTCTAGAGGCCCAGGCCTCAGCCAGCTCCCCCCTGCACATGCCCACCACAAGGCGACAGACAGGGGAGGTGACAAGACACTTAACAGCTCCAAACCTCAGCAGTCTCATCTTCAAAATGAGGTAAAAACAGTACCTTAGTTTTCTCCATTGTAAAATTGATCATATTAGTACCTCAGACAATGAAATGAGATAATGCTTGTCGAGTGCCGAGCAGGTGCCGGGTGCAGGAACCACTCGGTAAATATTAGATCTCAGGCATTGCCAGAGGGCTGCCTGCTGGGGAAGACCGCACAATTTGAAGGCTCCTGACATTAAACAGGCTGGTTCGAGTAGGGCCCCTGTAAGCCTAACACATGCTCAATCACAGGAGGGGAGAAATGGTGAAAGGCCGCTAGTAGGTTGGTGAGAAGTCCACTAGAAAAAAAAGAAAGAATGTGTGCGCGCCCCCTGCTGGCTGGGAGCAAAGGCTCAGGCCTGCCGGCTGCAGGTGGGGAACCTGGGGTGATGCAGGGAGATCCTTCCTAGCACAACCTGGTGCTGCCTGGTAGCTTGACCCAAAATTCACAGAGTGCCCACCAGGCGTCACCCATCTGGCAACATGCCAGGCTTTGGGAGGGATGCAAAAATGAGTGACAGGTAAGCTAGGTTTTTGGAGCCAGTTAGTTTTGGAGTCAACCAGGCATCAGTTCAAGCTCAGAGACCACCCCAGAAACTGCGTCTGATACAGAAGTGATCCAAGTTCCTTGCGTCTCCGACTTGTAGTGCGTGGAGTGACCTTGGACGGACATGTGATGCCTCTGAGCTTCAGTTTCCTTAGACAGGGAAGCCTTCTCTACCCCGTCTCCCCAAACCAGAGGGGATGAATCCTGGGAGTGAGCCTCAAGGGCCCTGTCACTTGGGGGAAGTTGGAAGTCACCACCAACAGCTGTGTCATCTCAAGGGAAACCTCATCACTCTGAACCAGGGCTGTCACTTGTCTGGCTCATTTGGAAGGGCGCTGGTCATGCCCCTGTGGCATGCCGGGCTCCCCTGGCCCATCCAACTACTGGGTACTCTACAGCCCCAGCTCCAGGCCCTTCTGCTCCAGGTTATTTGCGGAGCCCTACCCTCTCATGAGAGGCCATTAGAGTGGACATGGGAGGGTCATACAAACAGAAAGCCCCTCAGACTGTGCCAGGACGCTCCCTGCCGCAAGTCCCCGTGCTGCACATTCCAGGCCACACCTGGTTAGTTCTCCTAGCGTTGGCAGACTGCCTAGCCTCATAGTGTCAGCCTGGTGGGGGCCATTTGCCTCCCCGGATCCCTGTTCTGTCCCAGGCCACTGGGCGATGTCCCCCTTGGTAGGTCTCCGAGGACTGGAGGAGGTTAGGGGAGCATGTTCTCAATGGATTTTTAACATCTACCATCATCACCGCAATCAGGTTTTCGCTCCCAGCAGCCTCTACTGCATACATGGATATGTGTGCGTACCCACATGTGTGTGCACAAGACACACGAGGCAAAGGGGAAGGTTGGAAACACTCGATACCAGAGGAAAGCTTTTGCACCCACAGCAAAACACAGCCCAGGCGGGGGCCACCTTATTTTTTGAGGATGTCTGTAGTGTCACCTCACACGCTGTGTGCATGGGTGCTTCGGCATTCATTCGTGTAACAGAGTTTACTGAGCTATTGCCAGGCATTGGGCTGATGGCAGTAAACAAAATAGACACAAATCATTGACACACTGGAGCTTACACTTGTGTGTGTGTGTGTGTGTGTGTGTGTGTGTGTGTGTGTGTGTGTGTGTGGTGGGGGGCACATGACAGAAAAATAAATAAGCAAATGCCATAAACATGATGTTTGATGGTATTACGAGCTAGGAAGAAAGTCAGAGCAGAAGAGGGGGTTCTGGTGTCTCAGGATAAAGGGGTAATTTTAAATGGAATGGTCAGGGAAGGTCTCATTTAAAAGGTGGCATTTAAGTAAAGACTTAAAGGTGAGAGAGTGAGCCATGTAGTTCTTTGGTAGAAAGAAGGGTCCAGACAGAGGAAATGACAGATGCAAAGGCCCTGGGGCAGGAACATACCTGGTGACAGAGAGGCCATCCTGGAGAAAACAAGGGAGAGGAACAGGACATGTTGCTAGAGGGGGACCAGGGAGGGGCCAGTGGTATCAGGCTTTGAGGGTCATTGGGCATTTACTCTGAACAAGCTGGGAGCCATTGCAGGTTTGAGCAGGTGAGTGACATTATCTGTCTCGCATTTGAACAGGATCATTCTGTCGGCGGGTAAGAGTAGGAGAGCAGGGGCTTGGGGCTATTGGAGGGATGCAGGCAAAGGGGTGGTGGCTAGGACCAGGGTGGTGGTGGCCAAGTTAGTGAGGGGGGATCTACTTCTCAATGCAATCTGAAGGTAGCACAGGTAGGGTGAGTTGGATAAGAAGTCATCTGTTTTGATTTCTATAAATAATTCCCTTGCATATTTTGTTGAGTCTCTAAGTTATATAGGGAAAAGGACCAGTGCTTATACACCCAAACACTCCAGACACAGCAATGAATTATAGTGTCTACCGCAAGGTGCCACCCAGCTCCTCAGGTGATGACCCTCACCTCCACAAGGGGGATGGTGACATGGTGTGAGGACAGTCGCAAACTGTTTGGACTAGATAAAGAGAAGCTACTTTTATTAATGAAATCAATCAATACAGGTCATTTCAGCCCTCTCCTGAAAGTTCAGAAATTACCACCTGTCTTGTAAGCAGGACATGACAAAGCTCTATTTAGAGAAATCTGGTGGGGAGAGTTTAATCAAGGCAGTCTTCCTGGAGGAGGAGCTTGACTGGCTTCCCTTCTTTTCAGGTGAAGAAACCAAGGCTAAGTGACATTAAATAACTTGCCTGAGGTCATGGAGCTAGAAACTGGCAGAGGAGGGCTTTGCCTCCGTGCTGGTGTGGCTCAGAGGCCACAGCGCCTGGCCAGGTTGTTGCCATGGTGACCAGCCATTCCCATTAGAGGAGAATGATAGCTATTCATGGGAGCACCTGGGACAAGATGATCTGAATGGCCGTCATGCAGTCAGGGTGGAGCACGGGTACCGGAACCATGGCACTGCCTTGCTAATAATCATAGCTTCTCGGTGTGGGAAGGCGAGGTGTGCCAGGACCTCTGCCCAGAGTTTTAGATGCTTAAGTTCATTTAACCCTCATTTTGCAGATCAGAAGACTGAGGCCTGACCAGTTTACGAGTCTTACCTGTGTCAGGACTGCAACAAGAACCCCAGTTATCTATTGCCAGATAATGATGGACTCGAAAAGTTAGCCTAAAACACCACTTTTTCATTTCTCACGATTCTGTGAGCTGGGAGTCTGGGCAAGGCTCCGCTGGTCGGCGGTTCTGCTCCCCATGGCGTTAGCTGGGGCCATTCACTGGGCTGCATTGAACCGATGGCTGGACTGGGAGAGAAGGGCCAGGAAGGCTTTATTTACATGCCTGGCACCCCAGCGTTCCTCCACGTGGCCACCATGGCGGCCTCAGGGTAGCTGGATTACTTACATGGCAGCTGGCTTTTGAAGGACTAAAAGCAGAGCTACCAGGCTCCTTCAGAGCTCGCTGTGGAGTTGGCCCGCTGGTCAAAGCAAGTCCCGTGCTGACGCCAGATTCAGGAGGGGAGACGCATTTCTCCTCTTGTGGGTGCAGCAGCATGCTCAGACTGGGGTGGGTGACGCGTGTGGTCATAGTGGGAGACTGACCACCGTCCCCAGCTACCTCACTGCCAGCCTCTCTGCCAGGCCCTGAGCCTAATCCCGGGAAGCTCTCATTTCCAGGGGTCTGCTAATGCCGGCTTGGGCCCCTCCACCACATGGGCGGGGGTGGGGCGCCTATGTTTTGTCTTACCTGGCCCTCCTGCCCAGTGACCTCTTCATGCTCTGCACCTCACCTCGCAAGACTTTATCTTGCCCGGTTTCCTCTAGGGCAAGCATCATTTTTTCCTACTTTCTGGGGCTGCATCACCTGAGTTAGCTTGACATGTCTGGTTCTCAGGAACCTAAAAGAACCTGACACATGACTCACAGGTAGTCAGCCACCTGAACAAGACTGTGTTGGATTCATCTTCGCAGGCCCAGAGCATCAGCACCGGGTCTTTCCCAGAAGAAGAGCTCAGCAAACCGGACTTTCTGGCTCCTGAGTTCACAGGCTCGGGCCTTGAACAAGGGAAGAGTCTTGCTTCCCCAGGAACACGGCGGCTGCATCATCATCATGTGGGAATGTGTTTAGGAGTACAGACCCTCCTTCATACACCCCTGTCCTGAACCCGAACTTGCATTTTCACAAAGTCCAAGGCGATTCTCGTGCATGTGAACGTTCAAAGCAGCTGAGGTAGGGACCCCCAAGGTAAAGAGAACAGGAGCAGGTTGGGAAAACACATACCAGTTGAGTGCCCCTAGGAAGAAAAGGCGTGGGTCTCAACCCTGGCTGATGATAAGAATCACCTGCGGGGCTTTTAAAAATCCTGATGCCCAGTGCGTGCCCAGATCAATTCAGCCTAGGTCTCTGGTGGTCGGGCCCAAGGATCCGAATGTTCTACAAGCTCCTCAGGTGATCTCAGTGTGCAGCCAGGGTTGAGAGCTGTGGACCAGTGGCACCCAAATCACTTGGGGCATGTATGAAACATGCAGAGTCCTGGACCCCACACCAGCTTTTTGAGTCTAAATATCCTGGGATGGGGTCCAAAGGATCCATACTGCTTGTGATCTCTCTAGGTGATTTAAACATGCACTGAAGTTAGAGACCATTGTGTTTAGGTCCCCAAATAAGCGATGACAATGGCACTGATGTTTTTAAATGCTGCAAATAATGATGTACAAAAATTAGAAAATATAGGGAAGTAAAAATAGGAAACAAAAACATCTCCATACTCCTCCTGCCTAGAGACCATCGGAAGCCCCTCTCGGCCCACTTTGGAGCAGAGAAGGCGCCTCCCTCGCCCAGAGAAGCTGCCCCCATGGCAGGGGTCGGCTGTGATCTGGGCTCTGTTCTGCTGGCAGGGTGGAGCCTGTCATCTGGCCCGGACAGAATTATTGCCTCAAATTACATGGTTGATTATCAATTACTTGTGTCCGCATGAGAGCATGTGTGCGTGTGTGCGTAAGTGTCTTTGCAAATCATTAAGGGTCGTAATTCTGGATTATCCTTGATTAACGAGAGGGAGACCTGGTACCTCCAGCAGTCAGGATGGCAGCCCCACAATTATGTCCCAGCTGATCAGTAATTGGCGCATCACAAGATGATTTCTCTCTCTCGGCTACCTCCTCCCAGCCTCTCCTGCTGGCTCTGCAATTAGCGCCATTGCTCATTCCCTTCCAGCCCGGACCGAACCCGGAGGCCTGCTTTCTGGCAATCGAATGTTGTGGGGCTGGCTTGGAAGACCACTCCCCAAATGCAGCAGTGATGGTGGTGGGGGGTGGGGGCAGAGTTACAGTAGTGGGCTGTGGAGCTGGAGTGAGCTCTAGCTTGCTGAGGACAGGTGCCACCTGTGACAGTCTCATCATCATCCTCCCCAGCTGCCCCAGAACCATTCTCCCATCTCCCTGCCCCTCCCTCAAGGCATGGCCGGGGAAACCCAGAGAAGGAAAGTGGTGCGGCAACAGGAGTCTGACCCCACGGAGCCAAGGAAGGAGTGAAGATATAAAAGAAGTCCCTCTCACCATCACTCCCATCCTTGGGGGGCCACTGGTGGTCTCAGTTTTCCTGAGCAACATAAGCGTTTGTCCTCCAGAGATTACAACTAGATACACCAATCTCCCTGGGTCAGGAGGAAGTACAGCACCGCCTGCAGCATTCAGGCCACGGCTGCCTAACTGTTCTTCCCACTGCACATTGAGCCCCTAATATCCATCACACCAGAGATGGATGGATTGCTATAATGCCCTGTCTTACTCCCAGCAAATCCTCCAAGTGTCTTTTGCACATACTCATTCATTCACTCATTCATTCAAGCAGCAACTATCCGTCGAGCATCTACGATGTATAGGGCGCTATACTAGGCACCAGGGGAACCATGGGAAACCAAACAGACACAGGCCTACTCCCTCCACCCCCCGGAACTCGCTGTTGCACTCTGGATAAAGTTGAGGTCCCCAGTCTCCTTTCTTGCTCCCACCTGCCTGCTCTGCCCCAGCACAGACACCCCTCTTCCTCCCTTCGTCTAATGTGATCCCTTTGCCTGGAACCCCACCCCTCTCCCATCGTCTTTCACCTGGGGCACACACTCTGGGGGGAGGCAGTGATGCCTGTGTTCGTACTGGGCCTCCGTTCCTCACTGGGGATCCGGAGTTTCAGAAGCACACACTTTAGGGATGGCTTCACAGGGGTATGAGAAAATGGGGAAGGCAGAGCTGTTCCGGAAACCTTCCACATAAAAGACTCCCACGGCTGCAGAGCCACCAGACAGTTTGTTTGTGAGCCTTGCAGCTGTCTTGGCCATTTTCATTTTTATCTACTTAGAATGGTCAGCAGGTCATGGCAAGCGGGAGACGAGATGCTAATGACTCCGGCTCCACGTGGCGACCATTCAGGAAAAAGCTGCAATGTTCTCTCTGCCACATTAATCAGAGAAACACATCAAGAGCTGTTGTGTGGAGACAGCTTTCCTCCCAGTACCTGCCCTGCATACTAATCACTAACCCCTCCTGGTGGTGAGTGAGTCAGCTCCGTGCCAGGCCGGCAGTGAGGGAAGGCTAGAAACGCCAGCCCCGTGCATGTGGGGAGCAGCCGGAGGGGCAAGAGCCATGCCCCCCCCCAAAAAAAAACACACACTGCACGTGACCATGGCCATCTCTGGGGCCCAGCCAGGTGGGGATGGCAAATTCGGAGTCATCCAAATGCAAACCCTGGACTACTTCCTTGGGTTTAAGTCTTCCCCAGGTCTATCAGAGGAAACTCTCCAGAAGTTGATCCCTGGATAGAGTCCGGCTAAAGAGCAGCCTCATTGCCAGGCACCCTGATAACAATAAGACAGAACCTTAGATGGTGCTTAACATGTGGCAGGCATACCTGTAAGCAGATGAGGGGACAGCTTATACCAGAGGTTCTCAGAGGGCAGGCCCTGGACCGCCAGCAAACACATCACCAGGGAACTTGTTAGAAAAGCCAATTCATGGGCCAACCTCAGACCTACTGAATCAGGAACTCTGGGAGTGAGGCCGGGAGTCTGCGTTTGAACACGCTTTCCAGGGGATTTTGACCACGCTCATGTTTGAGAACCACTGGCTTATGCAAAGGCTCATGGGTGGGCAGGAGCAGGCACATTGGAACAACTGGAGGGAGGCCTGCAGGTGGTGCGGGGGTCAGGAAAAACAGAAGGACCCTAGATGAGCTGGACAGGGGTCGGGTTACCTTGGTCTCGGAGGCACCCTAAGCAGGTCAGCCCTACCTCACCGCGCATCACCCGGAAGCCCAGACAGAGGGCTCCTCTGCCCTGGGGGCCCTCGAGCTGTTGCAAGTCACCCGAGTGTCCATGGTTGACCAAAATGAGAGGATGGGAGTGGCTACATCAAATGGCTATTAGAGGCCCCTGGTCACCTACTCTTGCCAATGTTTTGACTTCAGGAAGCACTGGTCTAGCCAGACAATGGATCCTGTAGCTGGGGAAGTATCTTAGTCCTCAACACCGGGAAAGAACTGAGGGGGAGGCTCCTCCCCTGTGAGCAAAGGAGACTGCATTACTGAGCCGGGGTCGTGAGAGACGTTTTCTGCCCTCCCCAGTAACCAACCCTGCAGCGCACGCATGTGGGAAAGACCCCGGGCAGCAGAAGGTGGCTATTATCCGCAGAGCAGAGAGCCAGCTGGGTGCCGACGCCACGAGCCTTCGAAGCCGGGTACACGGCAAGAAAAGGACGGGATGGCGCTCCCCAGCGAAACCTGGATGAGCCGGATGTGGTCACACCTGCTTGCAGGAGGCGTTAACCCAGAAATACATCAAAGCTGGTACTGAACAAACAGTCCACCACCCCCGGACTCAGAGTCGGCCGGCATTTATGGAGTCCCTACTGTGTGCTAGACACTGGGCGAGGCCCTTTCACGTCTGTTAGCTCTCGGTTATGGCTCCCAAGTTTTCAGAGCCCTCCTTCTGTTATGCTGTCCACCGATACATGTTGACCGTTTGTTCCGGTCTGGGCATCAGGACATGGCAGTGAGCAGAGCACACATGGTGCTCACCTTCAGGGCAGCCTACTGGGGAAGAAAGGTAAACACACGTGTTCCAGAAAAGGAGCGGTCAGGTATTTTTAGGACCGACTATAAGGATTTTGAGTGTTATTTTTTATTAAAAAACACTTCATTTCTTTAAGAGTCCCTTGCAGCGGGAAAGAAACCAAAAGAGAAGACAGCCGGCTAGAGATGTCCACACTGGCTTTGTCCAGTTACTACTAAACGTCGTCGTAGGACCTGGTGGTGGTTGGGCTCACCAGTGCCCCAGGCCCTTTGTCCCTCCCTAAGGACAGTGGACCATGTCCACTGTCTCTCCTTCCCCAGTGGCCCCCTCTCATGGGGCTTTTTCACAAGATGTTCAGGGAATTCCTGCATTTGTCAAGACACCCGGTGTCTTCCCTCCTGGCACGGAGTCCTACAAACTTCACAATGAGTGCCGGAGGCTCTGGGGAAAGGTTGGGAGCAAAAAAAAAATAGAGCCTTTTAATACATGCCCCTGTTGTTTCCCTTCTTGGTCTCCCCTACCTCCCCAGCTGGCATATGAACTTGGTCTTCCTTTCTAAGGCTCTGAGAAAAGCACCATCTGGCAGTTCCGTCAGGCCCATGGGCTTGTTTCCATCCAGCCCACTCTGATTTCCTCCCCGCCGTGGGTCTGCCGAGTGATCCAGCCTCTCTGAGGCACGTGCAGGAGCAGAGAGACAATAGTAACAGCAAAGGCCGTCAGAGCGCCCCCCACCGGCCCTGAGTGGTTCTGGCTCTGTACACGTGGTGATGTTCGCCATGCCCTGGGAATACCGCTCTCATCACCCCCCATTTTACAGAGAAGAAACTGACGGACGGAGATGTTCAGGGACATTCCCAAGGTCACGTGGCTAGTGATGGCAGATTTGGGATCTGACATTGGAAGCATCGGACTTTGCTGATTTGTAGCATGGAAAAACCCAATCTTGGCTAAAAGACGTTGGCAGTAGGGGGTGAGGGTTTAGAAAAAGGGGTCTTGCCCACCTGACCGGGAGACGGGGATTCCAGAGAAAAGGCCTATAAATTCATGAGGAGGGCAGAGCTGGTTGCCCAGGCCAACCAGGGTCTGAACTCAGTAAGGTCAGCCCGAGCCAGGGAAGCACCTGAGGACTAGAGAGTCGGGGGCCCCCTGAGAACAGCCCCCTTGGAGAGCTGGTCCGGTGGCAGCTGGGAGCCCTCAGGGGACCCTGGAGACTAGTTTCCCCTTGGGTCCCTTCCCTAGCTTAGGTCCTAACTGCTGACCCCTCCATTGCTCTTTGCTCTGCTCTCCAGGTGTGAGTGACAGGTACACCACCCAGAAGCCGGTGAGCAGTGAGGCTGCACCAGTGGTTGTGGGAGTAGGCCGTCTTTTGGAGCGGAGGGACCTGGGCGCAAATCTCAGCCCTGTTCGCCATGTGGCTGTGTGGCCAAGCCCCCCCAACCCCATGTCTGCGGTGACCTCATCTATATAGGGTTGTTCGGCTCAGGGTTAAGAGGCATGAATGAGCTAAGTGTCAAGAACCCAGGTAGGCTCCTGGCACATACGAGGCATGTGGCTGAGGTGTTCTGCCCCCATTCCTTGTTCTTCCTTCTAGAACAAGGAAGGCGGAAGCAAAGACTCCCTGGGCAACTGGAAGAGCTGGCAGTGGGGGTGCAGAGGTGGGGGGTGGGTTTCCCTAGAACAAGGAGCTTTAGTTAACACTCCACCCTGCAGTCCCTGGGTCTTGTTGGGTTGCTCCCACTTATCTCCCTGCTGCAGACCCACATAGGAGGGGCTTCAGTCCCCACGGGCTATGTCTACAGGGCATGGCCGCCGCAGCGTGGGACTGGGGTCAGAATTCCAGGAAGGCTGTCGGGTTGCCCTTGGCCCCCTCCAGTGTCACAGGCCCCTTCTGATGTGGATCCAGGTAGCGTTGCCTGCTCAGGGTTTCTCCTTCAAGAGTAAAAGAAACAGGGACCCAGGAGGGACCAACTGTCCCAAGAAGTACAGTGAGGAGTGGGATTTGGAGACGGCTGTGGTGGATGGGGGTTGGGCAAGAAGCACAGAGGAAAGGGGGGGCCGTTTTCTCTTTTTCTTTTTTTTAAACACTAGTTTTTGTTCTTCCATTAAAAAAAAAAAAAAAGAACACAGAGGCAAAGAGGGAAAAAGTGAAACGTTCCCTTTATTCCTGTCTCTGACCAATATCGCAGCTTTCCCAGCAGTGACCTGTATTAGTAGTTGGCTGTATGTCATATATCATCCCAGACTTTTTCTGGGCGTTTACACACACACACACACACACACAGACACCCGTGTGTATGGTGCCAGGGTCTTTGTTTTTCTTTGCTTTTACATAAATGGGATTGTGCTGACCATATTGCTCTGAAACTTTTCCCCTTAAAAAAATGTACACCCTGGCCACGTTCTCATGTCAGCATATAGGAGCATCCTTGATTGCTGGTGCTTTGTTTTTTAATCTTCTGCATAATATTGCAAGGGTGGGGATAACAATTGACTCTGCCACTCCCCTTCCACTCTCACCCTCATTCAGGGTCCCCATTACCCACCCAATTCCGGCAGCAAGAGTCAAAGGCTTCTGAAGGTGGATGCCATCCACAATCAGACAGTGGCATGCCTCCCCAGCCCCACCGCAGACAGATAAGGCATCTCTAAGTTTTCTCCAGGCAAACAATTCTGCAACCAGCACCTTACCCAGGCTTCCTGGTGCACATGTATGAATCATTCTCTAGGCATTGCTACCTCAAGGTGGAGCAGGTGGGCAGAGGAGTGCATGCATCCTACATCTGACAGAGCCTGCCATGGTGTGGGAGGACGGCGTGGGGCCTCCTACACCCCGCTCAGCTGCCTCCGTCTGCATTAGTCTCCCTAGCCCATCTCCATCAAGTGGTTGTTGGCTGGGCTGGCTGCTCCCAGGAAATCAATTGCAAAGACTGGCGATTGTCAGCAGCTTGCACACTGGAAGCCATCCAGGGAGTAGATTAAATTGTAGGAGAAAATCGTACTGAGCTCAAGACCACTCGTAATGGAGACCCCTTGGTGACCTTTCTGGGGAAGTTAAAAGAACATAGGCAGACATATTCTTACTCTCCACCGCCCACCGCCAGTCCACCTGCCTGACCATAGCCCTCTGCCCTTGGAGAAGCCGCTCCTCATTAGCGGGTGGGAAGGGGGAAGCCTGGCCAGGGCCCCAGCTACCCGTGTGTAGGTGAGGAGGCCAGTGGGGTCACCTGCGTCTCCAGAGAGTAGACCCAGTTGACCATCAGGCCCTGAGCTGCTCAAGGTCATGGTGCCCCTTTCTCCTCTACCTGTCCCCTTCTGTCCCCTCTGGAGAGGCCATCTGGCAGCCAGTCAGCAGCAACCCTCTACTGCCCCCGCTCCACCCACGCCCCAGGCCAGTGGTTCCTCCAGCTGAGGGCAGCCCTCCTTCCTGCCCCTGCACAACACAGGTGCAGGCACCTCTGACTCAGTTCTCATTAGCCAACTCGAGACACTCGCCCCACACCCCTGGGAGGACAGTGTGTGTGTATGGGTGGCGGGGGTCGGTGTGGACAAATCCAGCTAACAAAGAGGGTGACTGGAGCCTTTACCGCGTTTCAAAGACAGCTAGCTTTCTAAACCCACACCTTCTAACCATCCCCCAGCTGTCGTTCTTCCCCCCCAGATCCCAGCCACCCCCACCCCCACCGGGCCTTGCACAGAAAGCACAACCATAGCTGTGGACTTGGGGAAATACACATCCATTTTCTACATGCAGCTGTCTCCCAGCTCTCTCCAGGCCAGCCTACCTGATAATCATACAGATGACTCCAGCTACCATTGATTGGGCACCCACCACTCAGTGTGCCAAGTGCTTTACATACATTACATACATTTTCACAAACTCTATGTGGTAGGTACCATTGTGATTTACAGGTGGGAAATGGAGGCTCAGAGAGGTTAAGTGACTTGATCTAGGTCACACAGCTGTAAGTGAGGACTGGAAGTCAGGTCCCATCAGGCTCCAGGGTTTACGAGCCTAACCATTGGGTGACACTGGCTCCCACTTTACTTCATTCTCTGGGTTGTCCCAAAGATCAGGCAGAGCTGGCCAATTTCCCAGGGCCGCCCCCCTGGCTGGGTGGGGCTGCCTCTTCTGGTCCCTGGAGCTGCGTGGGTTCCTGGCAGAGGCAAGATGCCCACCTGTCCCTTCTCCAGATTCTCCACCTCTCTGTGGCAAATCCAGTCCTGCTCTCCAGGCCAACAAGACCTGAGGGGCCACCTGCCTGCTGGGGAGCCGCTGTAACGGTCGCTCGCCCTGGTTGCAGCCAGGCTGGCCCGGCCAGCTCAGCCTGAGGATCCTGGACCCTCTCTAGGCAGCATCTCCTTACCTGGGGCAAGGGGCGGGCTGGTCCCTTTTCTCCAGGCTGCCCAGGTTTGCAGGCTGGAAGGCGGGAGAGAGGCAACCCCCATTCCAGAGGGGCTTGCTGCCCTCGTGTGGCCCGGAGCCGTGGCCGTGGCTGCTGCAGCGCCCTCCTCTGGCCGTCCCGCTGCAGCTGCCAGGCTAGGGCCCCAGCGGGGAGAGGAGGGAAGGGAAGGGAAGAGAAAGGTGGAAGCGGGAAGGGGAGAAAGACCAGAGCGCAGGGAGAAGGGTGGGAGTGGAGGGAGGACGAGCCCTCTGCAGCACCCGGAGAAAGGCGACAACAAAGCTAATAATAACTGAAAGGCTGTGGCATACCATGTGGAACTTTTTCTCACTTATAAATTCTCTCATTTAATCCTTACATTTACATCAATGGGATTAGTATCATAGTTTCACAGATGATAATCCAAGGCGCGGTCATTTGTAAAAAAGTCCCAGTTGGTGGATGAGAGAGTCAGAATCGTATTTGACCCCAGAATCCTAACCACCCCAGTGCCCCAGCCTCCCAGCTGCTGCTTCTCACTACTTAAGAGGACACAGGGATGGCGAGCCTCTGGGCACTGGCGCCCCCCCTTCCATGTGTTTTGCCCTCGGTCCATGCCCCCCCTTTCTCTGGTCAAGATCATCATGGGTCTGTTGGGACTGTGTGACTTTATTTGTGTTTTGGGTCTCCAAACTTTCCCAGCTGCCCAAGGACTGATGTTCAGCACCAAGCCAGGTGCAGGTGCCCAGGTCATTTGTGCTGCTGAGGAGAGAGAAGCAGAAAGACCAGGAAATTCCCAGCCACCGCATAACATCACAGAGCCAGTAACACCGGTGGAGGAGGAGCATAGTTATCTCTCGACCTGAAAAGATGTCCTAGTATACTGTTTGGTTGAAAAAAAGGGGGGGGGAGAAGAAAAGAAAAGCAGGTTTTAAAGCTGTGTACAGTAAGAAAACATTTTATTGATGAAGCAAATGTATTTTCTATGTATCTAAGTACAGAAAAAGGGTATTTGCCAAGATGTTAACAGATGATTTTTGTTGCCTTCTCTTGGTTTATTTGTGTTTTTTCTATTTTGTGGAATGAACATCAACCATTCACATGATTTTTAAAAGTAGTAAAAAGAAAATAATCCCAGACTCTGTCCTCGTTCCTACCCCCAACAGCTCTCAAAAAAAGAAAAAAAGAAAAAGAAGGATCACAATACCGTATTTCTGGGCTTTCTCTCCTGTCATTTCCCCATTTTGGGCTGTGTGAGGGGTCCCACCTGCTCCAGCAAGTCTTCACCTGACTAATCAGAGGTAAAGGCGGTGCCCTTGGGTCTTCACCCACTCACCTGCCTCTGTCCGAATGCACAGGGTGGGGACACCCTGGCTGCTCTTCCGCAGAGGAGGACATGCCCTGCTTTCTACTGCATTGTTTGCTCCTACAGGGCGAGGCCGACTTCCCCGAGGCCCAGGAGCTCAGAGGCAAGGCCCTCCTGGTCACTGGATTGGCGCCCCCGGGGAACATGGCTCCACTGCTGAGAGCCGATTACTGAAAAACAAAGAGGACGGAAAGGAAACCACAGAAGCGCCTCATCCTCAGGGAAGAAAGAGCAGAGCTTCAAGATGGGGCTAGGCTAGCCCCTCCCAGAAGGCGCCAAGGAAACTGGGAAGGAGAGGGGAATGGAGCTTCCTGAGCATCTACTATGCCCAAACAGTGGACTTTCGCCGGACATGCTCCCCCCTCTCAGAACACCCTTCCTTTGCGGCACACCCTTCCTTTGTACAGGCAAGGCTGCTGAGGTTGGGAGGGACCTAGCCCTTACCTTCTTGCATTTCTGGTGCTTCATCTAAAATCAGAGTATGCCCCTAAAAATGACTCTGACTCTGGATGGGGAAATTTGTATTAGCCAGCAGCCTCTTCTCCTGCCCTCTGTGAGTCACTGCCCGGGCTCCCCAAGAGCCACAGAGCCCCACTGCTCAGGAGCAGGGCTAGAACCAAGCATTAGCCCGCAGGGGCTGGCTTTCGGAGGCCTTCCCGGGTTAGTGACGAAGGTCTTTATCCTGCCATTGAAACAGCAGACACCGGAAAGGCAGCCTAGGGAGCCCAGAGAGCCGGACTGCAACCCAGCAGAACCAGGGTCCAAAGGCATCGAGCAGAGGACACTTAGTGTCACCCTGAGTCCTCATCTTCAAATCACATCCCCTGAGGTGGCCACCCCTGGAGACCCGGAAACCAGGCTCCAGTCCCCACCAAACCCCATGTGTCTTACGCATGCAGGACAGATGTGGAGTTGGTTCATCTCATTGGAAGGCAGGAGACCCTGGTAATCTTCCAGCTCTACACCTAACCTGGGTCACCTAGGTGAGTCCCTCCTTGCCACCATACCCTGCTTCTGCTTACGCAGTGTTGCGGCATGGAGAAGAGTTTCAAAGGGTGTTGCGGAAGAATGCTCAGCCCCCTGCATTGTCTCCTGAGCAGGACTCTGGAAATGAATTCCATGCCCAAGTATCTTGGTTTGACTGCAGAAAGTCGAAGCGTGATTGACAGCGACATCTCGTGGACGCAATGGAAAACTGCACCCGCCTGGATGGAAACCACTGAGTGACACCCAACTTTCCTTATTATGTGGAGAAGAGCTGATTGCAATTAATCACACTCATCACCTGACACAGGGAGCTGTTTAAAGCTGAAAAAGAAACCTTCCAAAAAGGAGAAAAAAACCTTCCAGCCATAAATTCCCACCAGTCTCCATCTACATACATGTTCCATTTAAATTTGTCTCTTTTCAAATATTGCCCAGATAGAAGAGTCTACTGGCTATAGAGGGAGAATAATGTCAATAATAATATTAATAGAATAAAAATATAATTGACTGTTTACTCTTGCCATGAATTTCACACATTCTCTCTTTTTATCTTTCCAGCAAGCTAAGGAAGTACATTCTCCCATCCCAATTTTCAGAAGAGGAATCTGAGACTTGGAGCCTAAGGGGAAGCTTGGTGTCACACCTGGGCAGCCTGGCATCAGAGCCCACTCTCTTTGGCCACCACTCTGGACAACCTCACTGCCCCCCGTGTCTCTCCACCTCACCCCCTGTCCACAGTGATTCCTGAGCCTGGAGAAAATGTCGATTCCTGGGGCATCGATTTAATCCCCAGACTGAACATCCTGGGTCTCCCTCTGTGGCAGCAAGAGGCACATGGACATGAGGGGCTTCAGGGTTTCACAGGCCTGGGTTAGGGTCTCAGCTTGTCCCCTCATCAGCTGTGTGTCCTTGGGCTCTGTCCTTAACCCCACTTTCCCAGACAGCCAGACATGGGTAATAATCCCTCGCCTTGGAGGGCCCTGTGAAGATTAGAGACATCACTTGCTGCTGAGTAAATCCTCCAGAAATGATGGCTATTCTTAGCTTATCCCAAACTGGCCTTGGGAGGGGCCTGTCTGGGAGATGTTGGTAGGTAGCAAGTTCTGACCCAGCCTCTTTAGAAAGCACCATCACTAAGCAGGGCTGGGACTCGGATGGAGGTGAGGGCCAGCCTTCTCACCCTTCGGCGTGTGCTGTTTCAGAAGGAGCTGCTGATGTCTCCTTTAGAAGTTCAAAGGATCTGCAAGTGTAACTTGGTCAAGTTGGCAGAGCAGAACAAGATCCTGGGACTTTGGGGCCCCATCTTTCCACAGAAACACTACAATCTGAAGGCAGTGTCTCAGCAGGATTCAAGGCCATGCCTCCAGGCATATGCAGAGACCCTGGTACCATGGACCAGCCTCATGTAGTTCAGGAAGCACAAATCCAAGACTAGAGTTGAGAGTCAGGATCCTAGTTCCAGCTCCACCTTTCACTGTTTTCGTGGGCCCTTGAACTTTGTCTTCTTCCCACCTTTGCAGGGTCAGAGGGCCAAAGCTTCTCACTTTAGTGTCTCAATGGCCCCTCCTCCTCCTGCCTCTGAAAATGATGTAGTCTTTCTTACCTGTACCTGTCTGCTAGAAGAGGAACAGCCATACTGGCCACCAGACATGGACAGGACTGCTTCCCTCTATAGTCCCAGCCCCTAACACGGCATCTGGCACATGGAAGGTGCCCATTGCTGAAAACATCCCCAGAGAGAGTGGTCCTGAGGCTCCAGACCATTCTAAATGCCATGTGTGAATTATAAAATGCAGCTCTCCTTGCTCCAGGCTATCCTGAGGCCTCAGTCTCACCCATAATGGTATTAGTTATCTATTGCTGCATGACTGATTATCCAATACTTAGTAGCTTAAAACAATAGTGAACATTTAATAGCTCACAGTTTCTGCGGGTCAGGAACTGGGGAATGGCTTCACTGGGTACACCAGCTCACGATTTCTAAGGCAGTAGCAGTGAAATGCTGACGAGGGCTGCAGTCACCTGAAGCTTGACTGGGACTGTAGGATCTGCTCACTCCCATGGTGACAAGCTGATGCTGGCTGTTGACAGGAGGCCTCGCTCCTTTCCCTGTCAGGGGGACCTCGGCACAGATCTGCTTGGGTAGCCTCATGACAAGGCAGCTGGCCTCCTCCAGGATGAGGGGGCCAGAGAGAGCAAGGAAGAATACACGATACCTCGTACGGCTAGACTGGTTTCTGAAGGCAGCCACAACAAAACACCGCAAACAGGATGGCTTAAAATAACAGATATTTACTCTTTCACTGTGCTGGAGGCCAGGAGCCCGAAGTCAAGATATAAACAGGGCCACGCTCTCTCCAAAGGATTTAAGAAAGAAAGCTCTCCCAGTCTTCGGTGGCCGCAGAAGTTCCTTGGCTTGTGGCAGCACCCCCCCCCCCAAATTCTGCCTCTGCCTTCACCTTCTCCCCTATGTCTGTCTGTTCTGTGTCCCTCTCTCCTTATAAAAGACACCAGTCATTGGATTTAGGAGCTACGCTAATTCAGTATGACCCTTGATTACATCTGCATAGACTTTGTTCTCAGGTAAGGCCACACTCACAGATCCTGGGGGTTAAGATGTCAACATATCTGCTTGGGGGTATACAATGGAACCCACAGCAATGACCTAACCTTGGAAGTCACAGACTATCATTTCTGCAATAGCAAGGGTTTATTTTGTAAGGATCAGCCCTGTTCAAGGTGGTGGGAGGAGGCCCTACCATGGTGTGGACAGCAGGAGGTGGCACGACGGGGGGTCACCCGGGAAGCTGGCTACATAACATCAGGCAGCAAACTGAGCACAAGACAGGCCCCATATGCAGTATTTACAAAGGAAACAATAAGGAAAGAACGAGTTGCACAGCACATGGACCCCTCTGCCTATTGAGCATAGAAAAAGGGTCAGACTATGGAAAAGGGGAGGCTTTGGAAATAGAAAAAACTTCTGAGAGAGCGAAGCAGTGCCGTGAGCTCTGCCCCCAATAGGGTTAGAGGTCCTGCCACCTCCGTCTCAAGCCTTGCGATGTGGGCTGCTGTGAAGCCAGTCAGAGCCGAGGTTTCCCAGGCCTGTGCCAGCAGGAGGGGCTGCGCTGGGGTTGGGGTAGGAGCCCGGTGGGCACTTCCCATGGACCAGACGCAGCCCTGCAGGGAGAGAGTTCAAGAATAGGGTTAGTTTAAGTCCTCTAGGGCCTCCTAGAGGGGCAAAGGGGTCTCAGAAGGAAGAAGTTGGAAGGAGATGCTGGATTCCTAAAGGCTGAAGAGGGAATCGAAAGTCATTGCCCAGGCCCTGGTTAGATAGCTCAGTTGGTTAGAGCAAAGTCCCGAAACACCAAGGTCGCAGCTTCTCTCCTCGCCGGCACTTACAAGAATCAACAAATGAATGTCTCAATAAATGGAACAAAAACCCGATGTTTCTCTCTCTCTCTTCCTCTCTCTCTCCTCTCTAAAATAAATAAAAGTAAATAAACAAACAACAAACGAATAAATAATCATTACTCGGAAAGGAGATGCAGCCCAGGAACTTCAGGAGAACCTAGGAGCTTCAGCTGTCAAAGAAGAATTGCCCCAGTTCCCTGTTCCCTCACTTCTCCCCCTTAGATCCTGAAAACAACCTGCATTTGGGGGTGGGTTGGGGGGTGGGCGCCGGGTGAGAAAACAGACAAAAGGCCCTCTTACCACAGCCCAGTATCTGAAAGCCCACACCCCAGCCACAGACCTAAACAGGGCAGTAGGAGGCAGGTTTATCTCCGAAGGAAGGGTGTCATTTCATATCTATGACTGAATGCTTGAAACCTCTAAATCAATCGTGTATTTTGTGACACGAAATGACCATACCTGAGTCAAATCAGAAGAGGCGTGGGGTCGACTGTGCTTTTCCCTGGTGGGGGTGTCCAGGGGGAGTAGGAAAATGCCTCCCTCACTCAGGAGTTCAGATGAACCAGTGAGAGGCAAAAATTGAGTTGCATTTTGATTATATCCCACATTCAGCAGATTGGTTTCACTGAACTCAAGCTTTCTCCAGGGAAGTTGGGCTTTATAGTCCCTACCCTGGCCCCTGCAATTCCTGTCTCAGCTTTTGTCCGGAATTGAAAACTGTTTACTATTTTTTCCTTTCTAGCTTCTAGAAATAACACCAAGAGCAACAACAACCACGACAACAAAAAGGACTCCTTGTCCCCAGGCAAAACACCCACACCCTTGAACTCTTCACCCTATCTTGGCCTGAATTCACCCTGAGGGGGAGGTAAGACAGGAGGTCAGTGGGCTGCAAATGCTGGAGGAAAGGTTCCTGGGAGGATACAGTGCCTGGGAACACTAGCTGCTTTTTGAAATCTTTGTGCTAAGTCAACTAAGTGGGGGAAGGGTTGGGGTAAAACCAGGAGAGAGCGTCAGGAAGGAAAGTTCTACTAAAAATTTTTTTTTTTAATTCCACAGGGATGTTGGAGCAGTAGTCTGATCTGTCCTTTAAGTATCTTCTTTGTTACTACAGAAGAAAAAATGAAAAAGGCTGCCTCCGAGCCTCCCCTCTCTCACTGTCCTTGACCAAACTTGAGGCTGGCTCTGTCCCGTTTGAGGAGTCAGGCTTTGGAAAGGGTCACCCTGGAAAGAAGACATAGGTCCGGCAGGAGTGGGGGCTCTGCAGAGAGTCCAGGGTCTTCAGCGCACTGGTCTGCTGATCAGACACCCCAGGGAGCTCTGAGCAAGGACCCAGCCAAGCAGAGGCTGGGCTGCAGGTGGCACTGGGAGCCCAGAAAGCAGGGACAGTCCATAGTCGGAGTGTCTAGCAAGGCCCACCTGCCCTGGCACGAAGTCTTTAGGGAGCGTAGACCCAGGTTCTCTATAATTTAGTAAAAAGGATTTATTGTGTTAATGGTGACAGTGGTTATTTCAAGATCTAAACGAGCCTAGTTTTTCAGTCTGATGGAGAGAAGGCTCTAACGCTCTTTAAAAGATGCTAGACCCTAAATAAAATCTATCACTGGGCCACTCGTTTCTCTCTCCTCCAGACCTTGGTGCCAAGAAGTGATCACAACCCCAACCAGGCAATGACAGCACTCTTGGATCAGCTTCCCGAAGAGCTTAATCATGAACAAGTTGCTGTCACTTTGTCTGGAGCTGACAAGCCGGGAGAATCTCAGGGTGAGGCCTTTCCTGGTGAGAACACAGCCCTTTCAGGAAGCCCCAGTTTCTCCAGAGGAGTAATTCCAGAGAGTCTGAGCTCTGCATGGGGTTAGAACAGCGCTTCTCAATTTCAGCACTATGACATTTTGGGTTGGATACGCCTTTATTGTGGGGGCTGCCCTGTGCATTATAGGACGTTTAGGACAATACCTGGTCTTCATCCACAAGATGCCAGTAGCACCCCTCCCCTCCTCTCCCCACTCAGTATGACAATCAAAGCTTCTCCAGACACTGCCAAATATCCCTGGGTGGCAAAGCCACTCCTGGTAGAGAGCCACTGGGCAGGAGCACTGTCCATTCCATGACTAGACAGCTCAGGAGATGCAGGATAGAGCTGGACCACACACATCCCAGGGGAGTTTGCACTCCATGCAAGAAAAAAAAAAAAAGGCCAAGTCTATGTGGACCTTACATCAGTTAGTGATTTCTTGGTTGCGCTAAGTGACAGAAAATTCGACTCTAAATGACTTAAAAGGGGGCTAGATGCTGTCTCAGGTCACTGAGAAGATGAGGTAGTTAGGCATAGCTTGGCCCAGGGATCAAACAATATCACTAAGACTCGGTTTCATCTTGTCTCTTGATTCTGCTCTTCTCCATCTTCTCTTCTTATAAGGGCAAGATTGGCTTCCCCCACTCCAGTCCTGTGCCCTCCCAGACTTCAGACTTATAGAGAAAACAATATAAAGTGTTTTTCTTCCTGCAGTCCTAGAAAAAGTCCCATTGTACTCCATTGGCTCTGATATGGTCATGGGTCCATCACCAAGCCAAATGCCATGGCAAGGAATGGGATGGTCTAATTGGTCAGGCTGTAGTCGCATGTCTACCTGTGGATCTGGCAGTAGAGTCACCTCTGTGTGCAGCACATGGAAGATTAAAAGTGGGGATTCCCAAAAGGAAAGTCAGGATACAACTGCCAGAGTAGAGGTGAAAGGATTCTGGATAACAAAAAGCAACAGATAGCTCCCATGGTCTTTCTACCAAAAAGAAGCGTATTGCTGTTAAATCCATCAAGGTGAGACAGAACAGTGTAAGGAGGACTTTGCTGAATGGCAGTACCAAGCCTGTGCCGTGATTGTTCAAATCAACCTCCAGGTGAAAAATAAAAGCTCTCTCTAGGACAAACAAGCAACTGAGATAGTTCATTCAAATTGATTCCTAAAATGTAGCTCCATCAAGGTTCTTCCTTTTCTTCTTCCATAATAACATTTGTACTTGGTCCCATCGCTGCCAAGCTGGATACAGCATTTTCTAAGTGTGACCATGTGATTAACTTTGCACTATATGAACAGAAGAGATGGCTTGTGCCTTAAGATAGCGGGCTTGCCTCATCCACATTCATTCCCCTTCCTTTGAATTAGAGCACAAACTTGCCTGAGATCCAGCTTTAACCAGGCAAGTGAGAATGATGCCCTAGGGAATGACAAAGAAACATGCACGGAACCTGGATCCCTGAATGACCATCTGGAGCAGAGCCTCCTTTCTGCTGGAATGAGTACCCCAAGTGAAAAAGAGATTTCTGTCTTTTCTAAGCCACTAAATTATTACATTTCAACTCTTTAAAAACAAAAGATTTTACTTATTTATTTTTAGAGAAGGGAAGGGAGGGAGATAGAGAGGGAGAGAAACGTCACCATGTGGTTGCCTCTCGAGTGCCCCCCTACTGGGGACCTGGCCCACAACCCAGACATGTGCCCTAGACTGGGAATTGAACTGGGGACCCTTTGGTTTACAGGCAGGCACTCAGTCCACTGAATCACACCAGCCAGGGCTCAACTCTTTTAAGATACATTTTTTTCATATTCTAATATCTCTGAAATCCATCATGCCATTGGTCAGGCGGTGGTCATCAGGAACCACCTTAAGTCAGGCCCCAGGAAAGTATTTTTGTGGGGATTCTGTCTATATAAACAAATTATTTTAAAATCAATGCATTAAAAAATTCATAAGTGCATGCTAGGTATAGTGATTTATCAGTGAAGATTTAGAGTAATGGGCAGAGAACGAGGTGCTTATGTACTTATTGTCCAATCTGTGCACATAAAGATTCTTCTTTGTGGCCAAGTGCCACCCTCTCCTGTTTAGATCCAGAAGCCATCTCTTCGTAGTTTCATGTCTCCCACTGTAAGAAAACAGCAGCATCACACCATTCTGTTGACTAAACACTGGACACATAACATTCTTTCAAGAACACTGTGCCAACGTTCTGTTTCAGCCTTGACTTGCCTTCATTGCAGCCTATCAATTTTTTCATGCTTACTGAAGTTTAGTCCCTGTTCTAGAAATTGCATATTGTATAGAAGTGATGTTTTGTGTCCATTTGATATAGATTCTATGTGTTTCCAGTCACAGATACGCCTGATGGTGAAAGCTAATGTTGAAAGAGGGGTTTTTAAACAAGTAGCAATGGCAACAGGACACTTGATTTTGAACTTAGAATATACTTAGACCGTAAAAGCCAGCTTCTACAGTTTCTTTCACCATTTGAAGGTACAAAGTTAGATGTTGACTTGTTTTCCAGCCCTCGGGCAGGCCCTGCCACTGAAAAGTCCCATTTTTCAGGCAACAGAACACAGGTCCTGCACTGCAGCTGCTAGCCCTTGACCAGGTCACAGGGAGCACAGTTCTGGCAGCCCTTTGCACACGCAGTTGGGAAGCTGGCGGCTGCCGCAATACCAAGAGCCGGAGGGCCCACAAAGGAGCCACGAATGGGTGAGAAACAGGCCAAATATTTTACAGAAACAGCAAAAGGGAGAAAGTTCTGAGTGGGAAATGGGACAAGATCCCGCATCAGCAAACCTTTACATCAAAATCAATTTAAGGCCAAGCCTTACGGGCAACAACAAAATAGCTCATCCACCTACTGCTATAACTCCAGTCATCATCCAGTGTAGAGAGCTTCAAAGCCCCCCAGCTCAGGTTCATGAATCTGGCCCAAAGTTTGGGAGACAGCGAGGAATGCCTAGACTTAGAGCAGTCTTTGATGCTGGGGTTGAGTCTTTGGGAAAGGCCAGTTATGATCAAAGTCATGACTATTTAGTGACACAAGCTGGACTTTCCAAGGCCATGACACAATATGTCATTCTTTTTTTCATTATGATACATTTTTTGCTGGTGGTCAGCGGGCTCCAGGCAGGGGCTCTGCTCTTCCTGGGTTCAGCAAGGCTGGTGTTTATCGCATCCTGCACATGCGGCATCCTTCTGGAAAAATCAAGAAAGTGCCAGCACTAAAACTTGAAGAAAGAGTGCCTGTGGCTTGGAAAAAATCCCAGAGATAATAGTGAATTATTCAGCCTTTTAAGATACGCCGAAAAAAAAAAAAAAGATTAAAAAAGAAAGGTATGCTCTTAGAATGAAGAATGATATTGTCAGGGAAAACAGAGCAATGATTCTGAGGTGAAAAGTGGTTCAGAAAAGTTGGTTCCTGGTGGAAAACAGGGTTTGATGCTCAGTGGCAGGGAGCAGGCCCACATTCACCTCGTCACGGTCATTCCCATTCTCTCTGGTTTTAAGACTGGTTTCCCCAGACTGGATTGCTTTCCACTGTGCCTCAGGTGAGGAACTATATCAGGATGGGTCCTGTCAGTCCCAGGGCTCACCTCTGTGCGGGAGACATAAGGTGACATGAGGGGTAGGCACAGAGCCAGCCCTGGGAAAGACCCCATCACCCCGTGAAGGCCGCTTGGATGTGACTGAGCTGCTGTGACTTCTTCCAGCTTAGCCTTACAGAATAACAAACACTTTCCTGTTTGCAAAGCACTTTCACCTACAGCATTTCATCCCATTCTCTCAACCTGGAAAGGAGGGCAGACATTGTCATTGCTCCATTTCAGAGAGGAGAAATAGCAACTCAGGGAGATAAAGGGACTCACTTGCTCAGGGGGCCCTGGCGTGTAAGTGACAAAGCCTGCTCTCTACTGAGATCATTAATGCCACAGCCTAGGCTCTGTCCACCATACTGTAAAGCCGTATTTAGGGCGATCCCATATCTATCTTCGTCTTTTGCATTATCTGGATCGAAATAGTCTGTTTTGTGTTGGTTGGGTTTTTTGTTGTTGTTTTTTTTTTTTGCCGGGGGTGGTGTTGAGGGAATAGATTAGAGTCTTAGAGTTTACAGAGAAAATTCTTATAGAGTAAAAATGCTGTTTGACAAAATAATGTCAACTTTTGGACTGCAACCATTCTAATTTCTCTTAGAATGGTATTCTCACAGGTTGCCCATGAGATGGGAGCCCTTGTGCATCATATCCCTCAAGGGGGGTGGTCTTTACCTCATTTTCAAGTTACGAATGATGGAATGGAGTTTATGAAACACTCCCCTACCGCCAGCCCAAAATAGTATTACTATCTACTTGCATCAACGGATATACTTTTATTTTTTGCCCTGGCTGGTGTGGCTCAGTGAATTGAGTGCCGGCCTGCAAACCAGAAGGTTGCTGGTTTGATTCCTAGTTAGGGCACATGCCTGGGTTTCGGGCCAGGTTTCCCATTTGGGGGTATGCAAGAGGCAATGGATCCATATATCTGTTACACATGGATGTCTCTCTCCTTCTCTTTCTCCCTCCCTCCCCCTCTCCCTAAAAAGTAAATAAATAATATCTTTTTAAAAATTGACACACTTTTATTTTTTATTGAAGTAGAAAGGTTTTATTGTATTTGTTTTGTTTGTGAGCGTTGTTTGTTTGGGTGCACATTTCCTGGGGACAATGATTAGAGTAATGGAAGGAACTGGCAAGCTGTCGTCCCCATCCTGACCTGAGCGAGGGGACATTTAGGGCGGCAACAGAAAGAGGAGTAATGATGTAAGCCTTTGAGCAACTAAAGATACAAGCAAGTTTGCTTTGGGACAAAACTGACAAAAACAGGTAACTAAGGGCAGCCAATTAGTGGGAAGTCCATTTGTTCCACACTGCTCCATCCCACCCTCCGCTCTGGTGGGTTGGTGACTTAGGGTGGCCCTGGGAGAGGATGCTGTGCCCGGTAGGTCATCCGGAGTGAGCATTATAAGAGCACTGTTCTTAGAGAGGATGCATGTGCAGATGAGACACCCCCTTGAAGAGGCTATGAAGAGTTAGACCACCAGTGGGGAGGGTGTAGTGAGGAAGCATTGTGGGTCTGCCCCTGAGCCCATGTGACATGCCTCAGGGGCCTCCAGAAATAATTAAAGAAGAGTTGGTAGGGCTGGAGGATGAGCAGAGACTTCTACAGACCTTTGAGAGGGGCTCAGGGTTAAAGAAACCTAGGTCGAATATCAATCTGATCTGGTGGGCACCCCCAGGCTGGTGAAGTCTGGCAGTGTGGTGTTGTGAAACACTGCACTTTATCTTCTCTTCTGTATGCCACTGAACTTCAGAAACCCTGTCTTCAGAGAAGAGGTCATGGAAGACGCTTATAGTGCAGACTCTTTCCAAGTGCAGTTGTCTGGGGCAGACCTCCCACCAGCTGACCCTCTCCTGCCCAGGAGACCCTCCTTGGGAGAACCTCTCAGAAGCTGTTCCAGGGCTGCAGCTGGAGAAACCTAGTTAGGGTTTGAGGGTAGGAAAAAAACAAATCGTTTTTTTCTATGTTAGAGCAAAACACTAAATACGATTTGATAAGGGCTTCAGTGACTAGGTTATTAGGCAAAGAATTTTTGCTATCTCAACCGCTGTGTAAAGGATTTAAATTAGAGCAATGAAGAATTTCCCAATATCAAAGGGAAACAGATACTGTACTCTAGGTCCATTTTAAAAAAATTCTCACCCAAGGATATGTTTATTGATTTGAGAGAGAGATGAAGTGGGGTGGGGTGTGGGGGAGAAAGAGGAAGAGAGAGAAACAGATCAGTTGCCTCCTGCACGCGTGCCCTGACCAATCAAATCTGCAACCTAGGTATGTACCCTGACCAGGGATTGTGCCCGCAACCCGTTGGCGAATGGGGAAACACCCTAACCAAGTGAGCTGCGCAGGCAGGACTGCGCCCATTTTTAAAGGTAAAGTGAGAGGCCTGCCTTGTCTGCCAGTCTCTCAGATCTAGTTTAAATGGCTCTCTCCAGATCTTTTCCTGAACGCCCAGCTTTTCCCTGAATTTGCTGCTGTCTCTGCTCCCAGTCTTCCTTACAGCACTTCACAAAATAGATCCGTGAACTTCTCAGAGGTAGAGACTGTGTCTTACTCTCTCCTGTGTCCTTGACCCTTGGAAGGTTGGTAGTACATCATATATGTTGGTTGGTTTGATCATACGTGGAAAGCCACCTCGAGACAGTGCTCTAGCACTGGTACTCACTTGGGTCACATTTATTAGCACTTTCTGAGCTTCATCTGTGGAATAGGCCATGAGGAACTGCACAGTTGTTGTGAGGGTAAAATGAAGAATCACAAGAAATATTCCTACACAGGGTCGGGTCTCATGCAGCCTCCTTTTCCCCCGTCCCCTTCTGCCTGACCTTGGGCCTGGTGCTCTAAGTGAAGACAAAAGGTCTGAATGAGTTCTCGAGAACGGCGAAGGATCTGAGTGAACTGAATGGTGGAAGAAATTGGCAGGGGCAGGTCCGGCACTGGGTGTGAGAGGCAAGCAGGGACGGGCGAGAGGCAACAGAAGGTGGTGCAAGGATTCTGGCGCCGCAGTACGACTACCCGTAAGAGTGTGCTCTTGTCTTTGTGGGTTCCCCATGTAGTTCACCAAGGAAGGGCAACTACTGAGTGGGGGCAGGACCGTGCACCAGTGCTGTGAGGAACAGTTACTTCACACCATCCCCTAGAACCTTCCTGTTAGAAAAGATGCAAACCAACCCGCCAGACATTTCAACTCAAGGGAAAGGGGCTAGTCAAACCACAGACTCTGTCTAGCTACCGCCTCCCCAGGGGGAAAAAACTTAGCTCAAGTGATCAAAAGACTCCTTAATTCAAGACCTGAAACGTTTCACAGGCCCTCCCTCAGTGGAGAGAGGCCCACGGCCTGCTGCAGAGTAGACAAAGAAAGGCAAGGGACTTTTAAACTGGAACATGTGAAACAGAGGTGGGGAGGCTGTGAACACCTCCGCAGCAATTATGCAGAAAGACTGCAGCCCCTCCTACCGACACCACTGACAGTGTCAGGTTCCAACGAGAGCTGTTTAACAGCTGCTAATTACTGAGATTCCAGCAGGAGCTATGTCTTAAAACTGATTTTGAACTGATTGCAGCTTTTTTAACTGATTGCTGCTGTAAGCTATAAAGGAAGGAATCTAAATAAAAGTGAAAATTTTTCGATCAAACACAAAGGGAACCTTTAAAATAAAAGTACCTTTATTTTACAAATGCATCATAGCTGTCTGTTTCATGTGTGTAAACAAATGATGTATATCCACCTATTAAACTTATAAGTTCCCTGAGACAGGGACCACATTTGTTTATCCTTATAATGCCTTACAGTATCTGCACGGAAGATGCTTACAGAATTGAATTTAATTGAAGCAATTGCTGTATTAATAATTTGATCAGATAATTGTCACTTTTTTATGATAACGGGATACTATAGCATGAACACTAGGGTAAAGCAACACAAAA